>VIBL01000437.1:0-168975 GCA_008271625.1 Lutraria rhynchaena
AAAACAAGTACACAAAAT
The DNA here is from genome assembly GCA_008271625.1 of Lutraria rhynchaena. Classification (NCBI taxonomy): domain Eukaryota; kingdom Metazoa; phylum Mollusca; class Bivalvia; order Venerida; family Mactridae; genus Lutraria; species Lutraria rhynchaena. Next base: position 19 of record VIBL01000437.1, read on the forward strand.
ATCAATCCGCCCGTGATTCACTGTCTAAAAAAGTCCGTCTCACTTATTTTATTGGTAATTAACATAACGTTTCCTTATTTTAAAACATTCAAGCAAAAACTTGATTCTTCTCCACTAGTTTATTTATTATCAATTTGTCGAAATTTTGCATGTTTTCTCTCATTCTCAGCATTATTTATGTACAGTTGATTAATGACTCCCCATGATGTTATACAACAAAGTACGAGAATCTATCTCTATGATTGGTATTACCTTACATATATCACAGTAAACATTTTAAGTGTTCTGTTTTCATTTTTACATTGTTCATTTGTAACAAATCTACAATAATATACCATGTATATCTCTATATTTCAGGATCAACCTGAAATACGGCATATTTAATGAATGGCGACTACTTCATAGATAATACAGAATTACGTAAGCTCAAGTTGAACCATGATGAATGCATCAGTGTCACCAATTTAACCACTCTCGGTAGCTGCTGGCCTGATTCGAATCCGCAACTTCCGGTCCAGGAGTCCGGTTCAGGAGTCTGGTTAAGGAACCCAATGTTTTTCTATTCGTTATGGAGTAAATGTTGTGTTTTAGTGTTAAATATGTGCTTAAAGTGTGTTTGTATTCGTTATGTGTGGAATAAATAAGTGCGTTTCCACATAATTGTGCTGGAATTGTGTTTTTATTCATAAAATTGGATTATTATACAACATCAACCATCTGAACTCAAGGTAGGCGAGGATAATATCGACCTTGCACCGTAACATTCACGGTTCTCGTTACTGGTCATTTATCACATTATACTAACAACAGTAAAACCTCACTTAGATCTATACTACTTCAACATTAAGACCACTAGGTGTCGTGTAATAGACAATTAATGATGGTCTTAATGTTTTTTACCTGTGTACATGTATTCAATACAAAGAGAAACAGTCATTATGTTGTGAAATTCCGAATACTGTTAAATAAGCTGCTGAATGTACCGACGTACGTGCATATTTTTTTATCCAAAGCGTAATAACAACAAATGCGGCTTTCTTTTTGTATTGATAATATTATTTAAAATGATGAACTGTTTTTGTAGTAACTCAGTTTTCAGTCTTTTTCGAAACTAAGGATAAGAAATTTCAGTTAAGATAGATTTGGTAGAACCGCCGAATTTCCGTAAACTAGATGGACAGTTTCCTCACAGGTGAAATTTGTCTGGTTGAGTGTTGGTAGGTGGGGATTTATTTTTTTTACATGTATCATCAATACTGTACGGGAATATGTGCGCCGTAATATTTGTGAGTTGTGAAAATTATAATATAGGACTACGATACGGACGCTGTAAAAACTTATGAGCCAGTCGGTAAAATATTGGATCAGTCGGATAACCAGAAACAAACCTTTTTCAGGCCTCATTATCAGTTGTTTTCGAGCCGGGTGAAATATTTTCACCGAACCCCATGTCGATATAAAGTCATATGTTATATTATTTCACTCGTACTCCATTTTTATATTGTTTTAATTAACATTTTCCTGATCATCGAGGTTTTGCTGTATATTCAATTCAAAAAAGAAACGAGATCGCTCGCAAAAATCAAATTAGATAAATAATCATTGGAATATATCTTTTTATTTACATACAAACCAAAAAGTACGCACGTCATATTAGCTTTTCTTTTTTGTATTGGATATGTATTAACAAATTTGTAGTTATATTCAGTGAAATTATGATTGCAAATGTTTTCATGTTCTTGATGTATTATTCATTTTATTTCCTCATTGAAAAGAATAAGCGGATAAAATTGATTTTCTTTGGAAACAAAAAATCTAAACTCATTATACAGTATAACTCCTGAAACCCGGACCCATTCCGGACTGATCTAAAAGTGAATGAGAATTCTGGTTTTCAAAGAACTATTCATTATAGAAGAGAAAAATGGGACTTGAAAAATCGAATAATTCCGGTTTTCAGGGGGTCCGGTTTTCAGGGGTTTTACTGTATCAACAATTTAAGACTAAAATCATATCAAGCTAGAAAACAAAAGCCTCATTATGATATAAACAATATATACCCCGAATCTTATCAAATTAAGAACTAGCGAACAAAGTATTTCAGGGGACTGATATTTCATGTTATTTTGATCATTTCATATCACGAGAACTATCTTTAATAAGGTTTAATTCTTATTTTAGAATGTTCTTTCATAGAATTAATGTTACCCACTTGGTAAGGTTCGAACAATTCCGTGCTGTGTATTCTGTGTATTACTAATGTGACAAAACTATTGAATGATAAAAGATACAAAGGTCCTTGTCATTTTCATTATTTTATTTTGAGCCTTCGTCGTTTTTTTGGTTGACATCCCAGTAGTTTTTTGAAGACTTAATTTATGTATTTTTGTATGTTCACTGAACAATTAAGGCGAGTTTCTGTATCAGTATTTTGATTCCATGATGACACAATGTCTGATAGATAGCAGTTTTTGAAAAATGAGTGACTGTGTAATTATCATTTTGTACTTCGGAATTTCACAGATGTTCAAAATAATTGTGACAGATGTCGTTTTTCATACGCAATGTCGATATATTGTATAGTTTTGAATGTGAAGATCTATATTCGGAGTTACAACTATTGAGTGAGTGACTAAGTGAGTGACTACGTGACTAAGTGAGTGACTAACTGAGAGACTGTGTAATTAAGTGAGTGACTAAGTGAGTGACTGTATGACTATGTGAGTGACTGAGTGAGTGACTAAGTGAGTGACTGAGTGAGTAACTAAGTGACTGAGTAAGTGACTAAGTGACTGAGTGAGTGACTAAGTGAGTGGCTTAGTGAGTGACTGGGTGACTAAGTGTGTGACTAAGTGACTATGTGAGTGACTGAGTGACTGAATGAGTGACTGAGTGAGTGATTTTCATCCAAGTACCATGAGTACATGTATTGATTTACATAATATATATATTGAGCTAGGTAATGTATATATATAATATTGTCGTCAGTATGCCAGTCGATCGGTCGCCGGTCTGATTGTGGCTTACAGGCCCATTGGGCTTGGTAATATATACATACATTGCCTAGCCCAGTGGGCTTATAAGCCACTACCAGATCGACCGACTGACTGACTGACAATTGAAGAAAATCACATGATTAAATACATGAAAAATGTAATAAACAAACAGAATTGCGATTTTTACAGCGGTACAGTGATTTCAATGTTGATAACAAAATTAGTTTATATTAGGTGACGTTAGGTATGGAACAATGATGTTCATTTGGCGGGGTTTACAGTATTTAGAAATATTTAGGTAGGGAGAATTTAATGTAGTACCGGAAACAAAAATGTTCGTTTGGTTTGAATTTCATTGACGGGTAAGCGTATATTCGAATTGTGAATTTTGTACTGCGGGAGTCTTAATTATTACTGAATTCTTTGCTGAGTACAGTATGACGGGTATCGATTTTCAGGGGTTATACTGTACATTATTTAAGAACACAAAACTGATTACTGAGTTAGATGAACATTCTCATTCCTGTAGCCTCATGTCTTGATCTGGACTTCTGTAACAAGTACATTACATTACAACGAATCTTTGTCTTCACGTTTTTTTTCAAGCACCGAGATCTTTATTCTGGAGGTACCTTGTTAATGCCATCGGGACTGAGGCATACATATTCCTAATATCCAAAACTATGAATGGACAGTGTTGTGTTCTGGTTTCGTAAAAATATGTTTGTTAGTTATCTGCTGCTTGTTGTTCATGGTTAAAGGTTTATCTATAACTGAACATCAAAAACCTCTTGTGAGCAGATTATAACTGTATATTCAGTACGGGTTCCATAGAACACTCCCGTAAAAGTCGTATATATGTGTTTATATCTTGTAACACTGAACATTACAACATACATGTGTAAACTTTCACAATACATATCGTTATACATGTGTATTAGTAAGGAAATATGTGAGTTTTTAGACTTTAATTACATTTATTTCTGTTTATTGGTGTGTTCACTGTATAACGTTGTTTAAATATAACATTTATGACATATCATTATGATATTGTATGTATTGTGACACTATACTACATCTTGTAAATATCGTTAATATCTGATATCACTTTACCGCTTAAATATCACTATCAACCGGAAGAAAACTATTTCACATTGCTTTCAAGCTTCTTCGATTATACTAGTCACTGCTGTTCAAAACTCAAAGATAATGAATACATAACAAAAAAAATGTACTGATTATGATGCTGATAAGCCGCGACCGTAGTTCAGCGGTTAGTGCGCTGGATTTGTAACCCGGTGATCCGGGTTCGAATCCCGGTCACGGCAGGTCATACCCTTCTATGAAAATTTGACAAAAAAATGTCGACTTTCTTGCTCCTTGTGGAAGGGTAAGTTGGTATGCAGTCCAGGAAAACTGGTTAGGTGAACCGGTCGTTGAAATACGGCGTTAAACTCCAGTGACAAAAACACGTAAAAACAAAACAAACAATGATGCTGATAAGACTACTTGAACAACAAGAAATAACTCAATGTTTAATATCACATGTGTCTGTAAAGTCACATACATTCATATGTATTCACACCCATAGTCTTGTTTAGATTGAGCTAAAATATATGCGGTAAAAAGTTGAACATTCGAATGTTTGGAGTATATTTGTACAGTTACCATGTCATTTACTTTTCTAATCTTATTTGTTTGTACTTGTATTATTTTTTTTGTATACGCTCTCCATCACTGGATGCAATAAAACATACATATTGTAAATTTCGCCTAAGTCATGTATTTGCCGATTTGTGAATAAACTGAGCAGAACTGAACAGAACTGAATTATAACTTCTTGAATGTGTATATGATATACTGCTCGTGAAGCAAATCATGTGTACATTATATATTATTATTATTCCAATTTTGGTTATCAAAATACTTACGACAAAAATCTTAGACCAAATACTTTTTGACAGTGGGTCATACTAAAATCCTACTAGTTACAAGTACGAAAAATGAACATTTTACCAGTAAATCATATACTCATTTGTTTTAGCTCGATTGAGAAACAAGCAATTTTGCTTATATTAATCACGCTCGAGTCCGCTTCCTGGACACTATACCAGTACTGCGTCGGAAAAAATGGATTGTTAAGTTTATGAACGAAACCCGTCAGAACCGGGATTCGAACTCAGGACCTTCGGATCAGATGTCGGACGCTCAGTAAATGTTGACTTATTGTCTTGTACAATGCGTAGATTTCGTCGTAACTTTGTTTAGTTTTTGCGTTTGATATCCGTAAAAAAGCGATTTGTGTTATAAGTTAACATGTCCTTATGTCTGTTATATATATTGTAAATATATTAAGTACAAGAGAACAAAAGAAAATATACAATTCCCTCATTAATCCACAGAGTGAATGAAAAAATAATGTATAGTTCAAGGGAGGTAACCATTCTGACAAATAACGTTGTATGTAGAAGAGTTCTCTCTCATAAAATCACGGTCCTTAGGCATAATTAATATACATGTACATTATTTGTTTTTGATTTTGAAATTAACAATCTAGTGCGTTATTGGCAAAGTTAGAAATATAGAAGAAAAACAGATATCTGAAACCTAAGACGTAAATGAATTAATATGAAAATGTGACTGATAATATTATACGCTTAATATGGTATAATAATACGAAATCTTAAACATGTTTCGGATTATTCTGTTTTAAATGTTTCTATGAAGATGAAACATAGAATTAAACGTAAAACAATGTGTCTCTGTGGAAGGTTCTGTTTATTTGAATAATTTCAAATGGTCTTTCTGGAGTTTAGTAATTAGGGCCTACATGTATACCGGAAAGCCTATATCAACAACAACAACAATTTTATTCAGATGATGTTGGCCACCGACCCGTTACTGTGAATGATATACAGTTTAGAATGTTTTGTGCGCATTTTGTTTAACTAAGCTAAAAAGATAAATTCACGCACGGATTTGGGGCGGAGCTTGCGCGAGCCTCTCCTAAAATCTTGCAAGCATAAGTACAAAAAAAACGTTAGTTATGTGCTGATTGTGAAATTAACATCTAGACTCTACGCCCCCCCTAACCAAATATCCTGTATCCGCCCCTGAAATTACATGTTAGGTAGCGTTCTGAATTAAGAAGGATCTGCACTTTTGATAAAGATCAAATCTGCTGGAGGAATCTATATCATTACTGCATTTCTGTACAATCATCTACCTTCTGTTTGAACAATTATAGAAATTGTTTAGAGTTTACCTGGATCTTACTTTACATAATTCATCCATAACTAAACCCTATAATGAAGGAGTACTGCCCTTGTGTGACTAGCCCATTTTATACGCTTATATCATCAGGGCCTTTTTTTCCTTCTTAAATATAAGCCGATATTCGGTGACTTCCAGACTGCAAAAAAAAACTCTTCCCAATATGGAGACGTGCCGGGTCAGTCGTTGTTTATTGATGTATCTTGAAAGTAAGTCTACCTTTTCCCAATTTGCCTGAAAATTGCGCTTTAATTTCCAAAATGAAAGGTTAAGGCCCCTTCCCAATTTTTGGAAAAAGGGCTCTGATCATCTTGTTATTTTCAACATAACACACAAATTTCTGTGGTGTCTGCTTTCATGTCCAGCAGACGACCCCAATATTGTATAAAGAGAACACATTAAGTTGAGCTGAGTGAGAGTCTACCACATTCAGAAAGGATCATACTGGGTCAGTGCCTAATCCCGGACAGTTTCGGCTGTTTTTTGCGATAATTACGGTAATATCCATTGCATCTACAAATAAAATTTGATCTGAATAATTTTGGGGGTCGCCATGAACCCCCCCCCCATAAATTTTAGAAATCGTAAACCGCTGCCTTCGTCCTAAAATATTCCGACGAAATAGGTCCGTAAACGGTGTCCAAATCGACGTCCAAAGTGCCTAAATATTCGGACAGTGTTTATATCCTAAATACAAATTAATCTAGCATCAGAAGATGAAATCGAGTAATACATTATTCCCAGCTTCACAACTAGAATCTTACCGGCAAATATCGATTCGTATCTCTCTTCGATTTAAGATTTATTTGCAGTTACATGCACTGCCCACTAATATTTCAATGATGTGAAAGCCAATCATAAGTATTTTTTTCAATCGCATGTTATATCAACCAAATATAAATCTTGTTATCAGTCATAATTTACCTGAAATACTTGGTAGCGAGTCCTGCCAAAAAATCACGAAGTCTGTTTACTGAAATTCTTACCTCCCTTATGATTTGTGAAGAAATAGCTATCACAATGAGGCCCTGGGAGATGGTACAGCACAAGCTAAAGAGTACTAAATATTTGACCGCGTAACTTACGCATCGCGATTCTAGTCAACCTATGTTTTCGTGTACACATTCTGTACAACCTCATGCATAATATTGTAGATGAAAGATACTGTACTTTCTGAAGGAATTCCTTAACTAATGTGCAAAGGGTGCAAATTTATGTTTTACTGACGAAATGAGTTCTTATATATACTTTTATAACACACATACCATTCTACATTCACTTATTCATAAACCCATGGCTTGCAAAGTTTGCAAAATCTCTCTGAGTCCTCATTCAAACTTGTTCTTACGAACCATAACTCACTTATACTTAAACAAAAATCATAAAACCATCTCTCACAACCATCACATCCAAACCACATTATCCCATTCTCTTCGTCGTCAACACGTCCACATACACCACATAATATCGCATACATACGAAGCTGCTGTCACAGCAGCAATGTCCATTTTTATAGTTTTATTATGTTTCTCTTGCGTCTTCTCTTCTCTAAGTTTCTTTCTTGCCACCTTTTCCTCCTCTTCCTTTTTTTCTCTTCTCTGCCTTCTCTATCCTCTCCTTTTCTCTCTTTTCTCTCCTCTCCTCTAACTCTTTCGCCTTCTTAACTTTCCTTTCTTCTGCCTCCTTCTTTCGTCTCTCAACAGCTGCCTTTCTATCCTCCTCTTGCTTTTCACGTTCCTGAAAAACACGGGAACATTATGACTAGTACTTTGGCAGAAATACCTATTCAATTTTTCTCTAAGAGACAAGCAATTTACCAATTTAAGTTAAAAGAAAAATGGACATACATGTAATTTTAAACTTGAATGAGATACGGCGATGTACAATACCTGTAAATCATTTAGCATTTCCACGGTACTTAGCACTCGTCCACGCTCAACCCTTTTCTTTGACCTCTTTTTTATTTCTAAAGGTTTCTCAGGTGGAGGCAGAAGAACCTTCCCTAAACTCTCTGGTATTATGCATTTAACCACTAGTGGGTTCACTGTATAGTTACCACACGTAGGACATATCTAGGCAGTTGTCTCTGTATCAATAATTCAACGCGTAATCACAAATTAATGAATATGTTTCAATGATATATCAATACATACATTACTGTAGAACGAAAAAAGACTCTTATATATAGAGAGAAATGTTGCGAGACAAAACTGTTCAAAATAAAGTAAAGGCGGCTGTGTACACGTAGTCGCATTTATACAATTACAAACATTTTTATCTCGCAACTTTTCTTTACGTTTTAGAGATTGCAAATTGGACTTCATGCAATAAATGACGAAACATTTTAATTTAAATTGAGGCATACGTTAATTATGAAGAAATTCGGAACAAAAGGAATTGCAATTCGCATCGGATTTACTTTATTTATCAGAAATATTATTTAATGAACTAAATTGGTTTCTTTGTATACCAGTTCCTGTTTCGTTTGACACAAATGTGGGTTGAATTAGTCGTGACCTGTCGATGGCCTCCCTATTGACCGGACATAACCCAGTAACTGCAAATGCCCGCTGTATGCCAAAGAATTGCCGGAAACTTAGATTTTCCAACTGTAACGGTGGTGCTGGCATGTCCTAAATGGTTGCATATTGTTGCAAACCGAGACTTAAGCGGACCAAATATCTGAAAAAGAGGCTGTTTATCGTTACAGCGAAATCAATGTCAATAATACATAATACGTTTTTCAAAATATCGTCAGTACATGGATATATATGGCTACAAACGAAAGTAAGTTAAACAATACCTTTACGTCTAGAGGCTGAAGAATGTTGGTGGTATGTCCCGGGAACCCCAACAGAACAATGTCGTTTTCAATAGCGGTCTTGATTGTGTTGATAGAGACATGGCTATCATGGTTGTCCATGACAAACAACACAGGTCTTGCTTTACCACAATGTGGAATAAAAGACTTCATAAGTCACTGATGAAATAAATCTGTATTAATGAAGCCCGTGTCGCTAGCTGCGAACAACCATGACTCAAGGACTCCCTCTATTTTCTTGTATGGTATACTTCCCTGTAAGTAAAACGCTACAAGGTGCTAAGTAAATACTAGTATTTAGTTTTATTTTATTGACAACACTTTTTTGCCGAAAGCGGTCGATTTTACAACTTAATTAGTTGGTATATCAGCAACTGTATCCATAAGAAAAGAATGAAGGTGTAACGAAACTCTTTCAGTCAAGCGCTTATGGTATATTATGTAATTGACTTTGGATTATATCATGAAATAATCTTAATAAAATTGTGTTATAAATAATATTATACAGGTAATGTTAAAGTTGCAACATTGTGCGGTGCATTGTTTTGATGCTTTGAAATAAGTTATTAATATTGTATCGGTAAATCAAACAAAGCATATCAAGCATCTTCAAAGAACAATTCCACCATTTATAATACTAACAAGGAAAGAAATCTTTGTTCTTGATTATAGAGCTACATGCTGGAAATATTAGAAGAGGCGGCAAAAACCTTCCACTGGGGCAAATACAGATATGCGCTGTAACGTGTCCCGCCATGCCTACTTTTCTTCTAAATACGTGCCCCTCAACAGGGGCGATATATTTTAATGAAGACTTCTCCTTTCCTGTCCAGCCGGTTTCATCACAGTTGAATATCTGATGACGTAATTTTATTGATTTTAAATCCAAGCATAGGCCAATGATATTACTATCGTGGCTGATGCTTCTTGTTGAATACTTTATTCAAATTGCGTTACAACAATCGAATGTTTATTTGTTCTGCCATTTTAGTATAAATACGGGTATAATGTGTTTAAAAGGTTACCTGTGATGTAAGAATATGAATGTAAGTGAAATGCTTTTACAAGTACGCATATTTTTTTATACTCGTAAAATGGCAAACATATGATCTGTTGATGGTTGATTACCTGATCAGGTTTATCTTTGATGTCATACTCTACCAGAGTTTTCTCAAGGAAATCAAAGAAGTCAGAGATGACTGTCTTTGTCGACATTGAAGCTCGTGCTTCATCCATGTTTTCAGCAAGTCTTTCACTGAGCTTGTGTCTGCTTAAAAAGCTCCTGAACCACTGTTCACTCTTTTAGCAGAACCTATGGGTTATCATTATCATTATCTTCAAATTTGTTTTGTTAAAATACATAGAATAATCCTTTTATCGTAATGCCATTTTATGTTTGAAACTAAATAACCGGAGCCTATCACAAACCAATCAGAATTTGATCTCTGTTCGATGTCTCTGCTACTCGTATTCGTATAAAGAACGCACTGGCTTAAACATCATATTTGAACATAATTTGGCAAATTTGCTAACTAAGGGTCAGTCTGGCTCCTTATATATATATATATTATTACATTGTAAACATACAATATTCCTCTTATTCTTTCAATGTGTATTTGTGTGAGAAAGTTGGTATATTCATTGAAGATGCATGCAGAGTCTAGTACTGGTATTCCCTGGGAATGGCTATTATGTGAACTGACCAGCATGAAATGTTTGAAAAAAGTTGCAAATTGCCGTTTACCTCACAAAAGCAAAAAATTACATATTGTTGTTATTATTAGATTATATTCCATTCCCATGTTTATTGACAGTATTATATCATTAGTCCGTAATCATATTGTGTTTGTTAATTATGTCCAGTGTTTGTTTACCAGAATGATTGAGAATGTCAATAACTTTAGTGCGCACAATTTTGCGCGATGCAGGAACACCTCGATTTGCCATGTACCCCAGATACCCAGCTAAGGCATTTTCTTCATCATCAATCCGTTCTTTACGTCTACCTCGCGTTGTTATGGCTCCAGTTCATGCGCGTTTCACGTGATCATGAAGCGTTGAACGAGGAACCCCGTACTCAACTGACGCCTGTCGGACCGACATGTGGTCCCTGCAGATAGCCCTGTTCAGGGCATCCTTTGCATGATAACTTTTGTAACAGTATGCCATCTAGGTTAACACAAGAGAAACAGGACTTAAATAAAATACATTAGCTTTTTTTCATTATTTTTTGCACATTTGTAAAGACCGTCAGTACAAAAAGTAATCGTTAAACGAGGTTTTAGCTGATAAAGTATCAACTGGAACATTGTGGTCAGTACAGAATATATTACATATGAACAAATCCATTGATTTCAATTTATAGATATTGTCGTCTGCTAGCGTTCGTATACTTAGGAATTTAACAAGGACCAAGCCGCGCCTCAATATGACAGACGCGCGCACTGTGACGTCATCCCCCAGGTCAACATGTACTTCACTTTTAGTGATGCGGATATTTGTCGCAATATTCGGCAGTTTATACTTACATGGATAAATTATTTTTTCTCTTTTTTACCGTGACAGTCGTTTTCGTGGATACTGATTGTTGCCCTGAAAATCGCGATCGCGAAGACGCTTTTTTACGGTGTCCAAATATTTAGGCACTGTCCGGATTTAGGCACTGAACCAGTACTGTCATTTTGCGTCGTGATAAACCTAGGGAAATCTTACAAAACGTGTGTGGGTGGCTTCAATTTGCCGACCACTATTATGACGAAAGTTTAAATATATATCTTTACGATCAACATATCCAAATTTTCCATGATATACAAAATCGCGTCCATAGGCGGATCCATGATTTCTAGTTAGGGGGAGGGGGCGGAAGCTGAACAAGTATGCTGGGGGTCCAGGGGGCCGTCAGGGCCCCGTCGGATCTAGGGCTTCATCCTGGCCTGGGGGCCTGAGGCCCCGGAAGCTCCTGAGTTTTGGTCATTTCTAAAGGATTCAGGTACATTTCCAGAACCTCACTTCCTGCTGCAACTGCCAAAAAACTCGTCAACGTCTTCTGACGTTTCGGCGCATCCATTGTTGTTTTGACAGTTCTAATCAGCCCAAAGATTGAATAAAATACGGAAAGTGCAAAGTTTGAAAGTCGAATTTCAGTAGATTGTAGAGTATATCACAATGTTTTGTAAAGCATTTAGATCTATCATATAATTTTCTAAACAGCCGTTGGATCATGTTTCGACGTACAAGGTTAAAATCTTAAAAGAAATGAGAAGGAATTGTTTGTGAATTGTACGCTATGTCATTGTGTTACTGTAATTGTAACTTATCGCACGCTTTTTTTGACATTTATGTACATTTTCATGTAAATATCATATTCATGATAGAAAAAAAAACTTTGCTTGGGAAATTTTAGGGGGCCGGGGTGGACCCCTGGATCCGCCTATGGCTTTTCTAGCTTGTTTCTTGTCTAGGTGGCTTTCTCTCGAGCCCATGATAATTTTGGACTAAAAACTATCCCCATGTATCTATTAGATGACATAACCTCAATTAATATACCACAATAGAACCATTTTTCGTGACTTCGCAGTGGACCGACATTTCTAAATACTAGGATTTTGGTATTGTCAACGTAAACTTGCGTACCGGTATGTTAGCAATATTGATCAACCACATCAACTCATTTTAGTAATTTGATATCCGTTTTAGTAATTTGATAGCCGTTTTAGTAATTTGATAGCCGTTTCGGCATAATTTACTATCCGCGAACATTTCCGGTATTTCATTTATCACAAAAAATCCGGAACCATATATTTCAAATAATAAATCGGCTAGATCATCATTATTGAATAGAGAGAATAGTACTGGGCTGCTCATACGGAATGGTGTTTCGTGAAAATGAGATGAAAAAAGAATGCTACTATTAAATTTAACGTGTAGAATTTCACTTTAGGGACTCCGTACAATATAGTAGTCTTGCGACAAAGAAACGCGCCCTTAACGGCAATTCTTCATTAGGGATGAATTTCAATTCGAAATAGACGAGTTAAATGACAAGCGAGAAAGACATCACAAATTGTGGAATGTGTCAATAATCCAGTCTGTTTTATTATTTTATTAAGGGTCCGCTCGCGCAGCCAGACCAAAAAAAAAAAAAAAATCATTTTATTGAAGTTCATGGTTTCTTGGTCACATTCTACAGCTTCCAAGATTAATGGCTGTAGTTTGTAAATCGCGCTTTAAGTAGATTTTTATTTTAAATTGTGATATCTATAATTCTTAAATTGTTGTTTAATATTCTAGTGGAGAGTACAGTGACTGTCAAAATCAGAATCCGAAGTGTTTGATTTCTATGTTCTGAGTTTAAACTAATCAGTTCACTGTTCTTTTTAAAATGTTTAACATGATGTTTCTGTTAAAGTCGAGGATTTTTTGGAAATGATTTTGCGCTTTTAGTAGGTAGCTAGTTTTGGTAAAATGAGGCTGGCGCTTAACTAAAAAAAAAAAAAAAAACAGAATGGCCTCACATATTGTATTTCATGCCTCATCATAGATGCCGGTCATCGCTTGGTTGTCTATTTTGTCTATATACACAACTCTGTTTTAAAGCAAATAGTCAGTATTTCTCTATTGTAACATAACAAATGTTGTCTTGTCTTATAGCATTTAAAAAAATGGACAGACAAGAAAAAACGTCCGATGTTTTCTTGTTTTCTGTAAGTTTTACACTGAATTATTTGACATTTGAAAATTATCAAGAAATGAAAACAAATGTTTCCGAGAACGAATATTGATACAAAATGATGGAATCTTCATAACACAGGTAGAAATATAAATTGTAGTGTTGATGTGTTGATACTCTTCATTGTTTTTACGTTGAATTTTTGGTCACACGCCATGTTTTTTTAGCATAATGTCATGCTAAGTAATGACTAAATTAGGAAAAAAATCCTACCGACAATATTTTAAAATTTAGGGCAAACAAACACATTTATAATATAGGCCTAAGTCTAGAATTAAAGATACATGTATATGTTTTACTTATAATGTTAATTAATGAAAATATACGGTAGTTATTAGGGTCATCGATTAGGTTATGCTATTTTGTTTTAGCTCGATTGTGAAACACGCAATTTTGCTTATATTAATCATGCTCGAGTCTGCTTCCTGGACACTACACCAGTACAGCGTCCGAAAAATGGGATCGTGAAGTTCATGAGCGAAACCCGTCGAAGCCGAGATTCGAACTCAAGATCTTCGGATCAGAGGTAGGACGCTACCTCTAGTACACGATGCCACCGCGAGATCATCATCGATAGAGATTATGAATTGAACAAATGATACATTGAGGTTTTTCTGTTTTGGGATCTAAATTCTTATTTCTTTGACGGAGAATGGTTCGTTAAGTGGGGGCGTCTAAGAGAGCTTGATCAATAACTTCAACCGATAATATTTGCTCTGATAGGTAAGGGAGTGAGAGCAAACCTTTAAAATAGGTGAACCAGTCGTTCAGTGGTATCTATAGGATCATTCTTTGTGTATGTGTACTGTGTTTAACAGTGCACTAAAATTGACGGAGTTTGTTCCAAGTATTAACAAGTGATTGTCGTAATTCTTCTTCGAATGCTGATCGTTTTACCCGACAAATGGTTTTTAATCGATCTCGGCTTTCAATATAGACCACGAGATCATTTCGATTAATTGTAAGCAGAAACTTACGTTATAAAGAATGTTTATAAGATTTTCTTGATCGCTCACAATCGTCATTCATCTACTCGGCATTCGTATTAAGAGTCTAGATTAAAATGCTTAGGTTGTATTTTCATGTAATCAGCAGCTGTTTGGAATGCTTCGGTTATTGACCACATTGTTCAAATCTTCTTTGATATTTTGGTATGTGGTATCACGAATAAACAGTTCGACCTTTTTATTGGACCATTTATAACGTGTATCAATATAATACATATTTTCCTTATGGCCTACTCACACTGGCCATACGACTTACAAGAATGGCCATCCGTGTAAACCGTATATACAACCGAACTAACCGTGTCCTTATTCGAGTTTCACTCGGGGTATTCGAGTGTATCCGTGAAAGTCGTGCATGATTTTTAAAACTTTTAAAAAACTGACACGAGTGCCATGTCCGTGTATGATCGTATTAGCGATCGTACAAGACAGTGAGAGACCGTGTGAGACCCGTACGAGATCGTATATACAATCGTACATAAAATCCATGCTGGAGTGAGATAAACCGAGTCAATATCGTATATAAATTGTATGGAATCGTGTGAAACCGTACCAAAGTCCTACGTTTTACACTCGGATTGACACTCGAATGTCACACGAACATCGTACGATTCACAGGAGTGTACACACGGTTTTATACGATCACCATACGGTCTATACAGTTTCATACGATCGTCATACGACCGATACGGTTCAAGCACGAATTATACGTGGTCAAGTACGACCAGACACGGCCTCTACGTCTGTACAAAGCTCTAGTATATATATTCAGCACTCAAACACAGCACAACACAACTAGCTTCTGTCAAATTGGAACAACAGAGTACTATTTAATGTCTGTACAAATATTTTATTACACGTTGCTTTCTCTGGGACTTGAGTATTTGTAATCATGGCTTTAGACGACATTGCCAGTGAAGGAAATAAATCACATGACGGTAATAATTGACCATTTGGATTTTTCTTTGCAGGATTATATTTTATACCGACAAATAATTTAATTTTATTTATTGTACAACGTTTAAAGCAATTCAACACGTACTTAACTCTTTCGACACTAACCTTTCTTGAAAAATATGCTTAACTTTCAAATCATGATATCAAGGAAATCAAAAATGATAGTATTTACGAAGAGTCCGATCACTTATATTCCAATGTAAATTCATAAACGACATACATATACAAAAATTACAAGTCTGTATCAACTGCAAAAGTAACTTGTCCATTATATCATCTGTTCTTGCTATGGAACCGAACCAGTTTCCGACATGAAGTAATCCCTGAGGTAGTTAGTTCCCTTGTTGCTTCCCAAGGTTGTGGTCTACGTTGCGGCCAGCATGTACTCCTGCGTCAACTAGTTGGCTCTCCTCTCGCCATACCCCAGGTACTGCGGCATGGTTTTGGTCCTCTTGGTCGGTATTGGCTGGTGCACCAGGGTCACGTATCCTCAAAAGGTGGTGCAACATGACACAGGCAAGGACTAGGGAATTTACACTGTCTGTTTTCCTGTAAACTGTTGCCTTAAGCAGACACTGGAATCTGTTGGCCAATATTCCGAACACATTCTCCACCACCCTTCTGGCACGAGACAGCCTGTAGTTGTAGTCATCGTGGCCAAGACCAATCCTGGAGTAGGGTTTCATCATCCATGTCCTCAAAGCAAATGCATCGTCTCCGATGAAGAAGTAGGGCAGGTTTTCCGTCAGGCCTGGCAGTGGCTCTGGATTAGGGAGGCCTAGCTCACCTCTTTCCACCAATTCCTTTAGTTCGGATTCGTTGAATACTTGACAATCGGATGCTGAGCCATACTCCGTCACTGATACCCATATAAACTTGTAGTCGGCATCCGCCAATGCCAGGAGGATCATGGAGAAGAAGCCCTTGTAGTTGTGGTAGAGGGATCCAGACTTTGGCGGGGCCCTGATAGGTATATGCTTGCCATCAAGGGCACCACAAGCATGGGGGAAATTCCACTTGGTGTTGAACCTGTCACTGACTTTCCTCCAATCATCTGGATCAAGAAGTGGTGGCATAACTTCAGGTTGGAATGTGTCGACTATAGCTTCCAAGACCGTCGGTATGAATGTCGAGATGGTGTTGTCTGCTACCCGGAAACTGTACATCAACTCTTTGAATGTAGCACCAGTGGTCATGTGTCTAAGTGTGATTGCGAGCTTCAGTCCCGGGTCCAATGGCCTTCTGAAAATAAACAAAAGTAAAGAATAATACTCATCGGTATGTGTTTAACGATATCACATATAGACTTATTATTGGATATGTTCATTTCCCTAAATAATAAATATTCTATTTACCTGAAATTGGTTGTTTGCTTCGTTATTTGAGGACCGACTCGTCTTACAAACTCTTGAAACATATCTGCGTCGACACGAAGGAAATTCTTATAGCACCTCGGGTCTTCCCTGTTCAGTTCATGTAATAGCGTGTCATATTGGCCAAACATTACTCTTCTGTCCAGCCATTCTTTTGTCCATATTTGTCTCCTTCTCCTTTTGTTGACTCGTTCCTGTCTTCCCTTATGCCTTTTGGCCAAATAATTCTCAATGTCTATTAACCTTATCAGGATTTCCAATTCCCGTATTCTGTCGTCTTCCATTGTTGAAAGTTCGAAATTTTATGAAGTCAAGCCATCAAAACGAGTCAATTTATATCAAACCATACACGAATGTGTGATAATTCGAACATAACACGATCAACAGTCGGTTGGACCGTATATAAACCCTGTAAATCTCCTGTAAATCGAGTAAAGGTCGTGTCCAATCGTACTAGGCCGTCACAAACCGTACTAGACCCTCCATTGACCGTGTGACTTGTATGAAAATCGTTTGTAAATCGTGTACAGTTCGTGACAAACCTTGTTTGATCGAGTATATCCGTGCTTTGTTCGTACATACTCGTGCGACATTCGAATCTAAATCGTACCAACTCATCCCGAGACACGGTTGGAGCTCAATACTCGTATCAGGCAACCCGTGTATAAATCGAGTAAACCGAATTGGAACCGTGTGTCCATTCGTGTTTAGTGTGAGTAGGCAATTAATGGTAGATCTGTCATGGTTTTGGATAGATATTACAGTCTTAAATTGGAAACTACTCTTCAAAGGAAAATGAATAGATTTATCCCGATCAAGCTCGGTAAAGTTAGTTTTATGATGACATTGTCACTAGGGTTTAGCACCGTTTTTCAACAATCTTTAAGTTATATACGGTACACCTAACCAGAGTTCCTGGACTGTATATGTTAGCCAGTACTAACTTATCCTTCATTAAGGAACCAGCAACTTCTCCACATATGGAGGAAAATTGACACTTTGTCAAATTTTCATAAAAGGGTATGACCTGTCGCGACCAGGATTTGAACCCGGATCCCCGGGTTGTAAGTTAGTTATATGATGAAAAATATCAGAAGATACAATGTTATAATTGACCATCGTTGGTAGTGCAGGTGTATCGCCCTAGATATCACCATCAGTTCTTCCATTAACAATTTGTAGATCAAATTAATAGCATAATTATACTAAAGAAAACCCGCATGAGTTATATATACGTATGTACTTAATACTCCAAGGAATGTTAAAAGAATCTCCATCGTAACAAGTGTCACCAAAAATTAAATCAAGTGTATATCTTCTGTTACCTGATATATCTGCATATCATATATGATTTTCATTTTGCTGTCATTCACTGTCGTAAAATTTTGTACCGCCAAAGTTTTTTTTGCTCATGAGAGGGCCGCTCTGGAGATGTTGCACTGTATTTGTTGTAACGCGACCAACTCATAAGAATTTCCGCAACTCAACTTTTTAACCCTCAAGGTAAAAACAATTTTTTTTACCCTTTCGTTATTTAGTAACAGGTTTCCGCAGAAAAATCACTACCCACCTACTCACGGAAAAAATATTGGGTCGCGTGATAGCAAATGAACACATTTTTAAGTATGGCCTTACTGTAACATTAATTAAAACATTCTGTTTTAATTACCAGACAGGGTCTAAGAACAGTTCATATCGACGGTTGTCACTGATTTCATTATAAAACACGGCACTTCTCTTACAAAGCTTTCAGATACAAAAATGTTACCCAGACAGACACAGTCAGAATTAAATGTATGATTTGTCTTTTAGTTTTGACTTTTATTAATATATAATCCTTATTTTGTGCCTGAGTTTTAGGGAAATTCGGAGACGATTAGATTCTGAAGCATTGTTTAAAATATTTGACTACTTTATATTCAGAATACATTCTGTATACTTAACGTGTCAAACTCACTTTGTCGAGACTTGACAGACTTTCTTTTCCCTGAAAAACTAGATTGGTCACGTGAAATTGCGTTCACAAACGACTATAATTATTTTTTTAACGCTAACGTTGCTGTCGGAATAAACTTCAAAATTTATATCCACTCACGAGGAAAATTGTTAAACAGAATAATTGAACGTATGTCTCATTTTAAGCGAATTATTTTTTTTTAGATTAAAGATTTTTATAAAAAAAATAATCATCATCTGGTTGCTAAATAAGAAAAACATACGAAAAAAATAATATTTAAAGTTTATGTTATAATAATTAAAAATTCTTCTTGTTGAGGTTGGGCCAGCAAAACTTGCTTTAACATTGCGTAGCTTTCATACAGACAGTTCAAAGACATACCGTCCATTTTGTGCATGTTCCTATGTGTTTGATGAGTTTTTGGTTGGTTGGAGGAGAGAATTTTTGTATATGTTTACACTTTCTTTTAGGAATCTATATTACTATTGTACAAAGTATTAACATTTGTTTGTTTAATTCATTATTGTTAAATCTGCTCTACTGTATCATTTTGTCAGTTGTTGAATGCAAGAGTTTGTATAAAACTGTATGTTGCTATAATGTATTACATGTATATAAAAAATGACGATGAGTTTTATGCTTAAGTCAAATGATGAATATTCTGTTCTGTTCTGTGTTGTACAGTTTATTAGATTATTATTTTATTATTATTATTTTTATTATTATTATTATGGTTTACTTTTGTTACTTCCCTGGATCATTCTTGATTGGGTTATAAATTATTTTATCATAAATTGTTATTAAGCTGATGAACTGTCGGGAGAAGTAAAATTGAAAAAAATATTCCAAGTAACACTTAATGGAATATTTTAAAAATATTTGAAACTATTTGACTAGATATTAAATAACTTTTCTTTATTACGTAAAACTTGCATTTTACTCAATCATTTGCAGTTTAATTAATGGACGAAAAAGATTTTTAAAAAAGTGTAGGCGTGATGTGAATTTCTGAATATACAGTACATCCTCGATATTGAGACCACCTGAAGGAACCGAAAACTCGGTCGTAATAATGACGTGGTCTCATTATCAAATTAAACTATTTTCAAAGACAGTCTGGAAATAAATGGTCGTTATAACAAGGTGGTCGTAATATTGGGGTGGTCGCTATTTGAGGTTTCACTGTGTGTGATAGAAATATTATCACGTAATTTGTTATTAGATAAAAATGCGGTATTTTGTACATTACCACGTCCATCCATGCAGTAAAGTACATCAGTACTGTAGCTGACGGTCCTTAATGTAAATTAAAGGATTTTGACACTAAAATAGTATTCTAACTAGAAATGATATCCTGCGCAAAATCCGACTAGTACAAATACTTAACAAAAAAACTGAAAATCTTTACAGACTATATTAAATACTTCAGTCCAGTGGTATAATGAATAATGTAAATGCTTTTTGAAATCAACTTACGAAAACAAAGCATGATTTGTTAATATGTGACTTTACTTGTACAATGTCTAAAAATGATATAGAAATTCTGTCGGCAAACTCGACATTGTATAAGAATACAATCGTGTGTGTTCAGTGACAGTTTGTTTCATATTTGTTAACATCATTACTTTATTTATTATCATTGTTATCAGCTTATCGTCATCTTCTTCAAAACAACAAAAGTAATTAATGTAAGTGACAATACAGTCAAAGACAAGACAAAACGTTCTTTCAGTGCTTTGATTTTAGACGTTTCGTCAAAGCTGTGTATATTTCTCAATACATGTATATAAATAGTTAGGGCCATGAATCTAAATCTGGGTCATTGTAAATACAGCACTATGTCTAGACATGGTATTATCATGAAAATCCTTTAATTGTTCCATTTGATGTGTGATTGACGTCAAAACAGGGCAGGTAATGCGTGTTTTTAGGTGAGCGAAATCATGGGTCATCTGCTCTTTTGTGATGTAGAAAAAACATTTTTATATTGTATTAACACGTGTATTGTTATTTAATACAGTTTGTTGTTATATATTTACGTCAGCAAAATAATTGGTCAATTAAATGTTTAAATGACAATGTTAGATTTGTAAAGAAAGTACGTAAGCATTAACGTATATGTCAAGAAACACGAGAAAACACGTGAACGTGAGTTCAGTTTCTATGGATATAACTAATCGTTTACGTCAAACGATAATTCCTATTACATAACATTAATTTTAAAATTCGATTGTAATGTGTACAAAGGGATTTATGTAATTTATCTTTGCTTTGTCAGAATCTCTAAATATAGAAGACAACGATATGTTATAATTTATCTAAAATCGTTGTATCGTTAACCGAAAGTTACGTCACATATGAAATAGCCGATCTTTAATACAAACTGTCATACCCATAAACCGACCATCTCTGCATGTACTGACAAATATACGTCAAAAAGAAAATCGACTAAACACTGATGAGTAGTTTAACAACTGATGGGTTATTTTCTGTCGTACTTAAACATTTGGAGAACTCGCTCTCTCAGACATTGTTAAAATGGAAAATATACATACAGTGCAACCTCTCCAGAGCGGCCCTCTCTTGAGCGCCAACCCCCCATCAAGAACAGCATACTTTCACCCTCTGTACGTTTTGACTATTTATTTAACCTCTCTAGAGCGGCAAATCTCTCAACAACGACATAATTTTGCGTCTCCCAAAGGGCGTTGCTTTGTAGAGGTTGCACTGTATATGCTGAATGATTTTACTGTAAGACACAAAATAGAACTTTAGGATAAGCTTATTGATTTTGGTTTAATGTTATTGCTTTTGTAAATCTTCTAGGTTAAAACGACAAAAACCATTAATTAACACGCATATGGTTTTACAAACAGCTGTATTTGTTTTCCATGAATGAATTTCATGTTGATGATATCGTCTATCAACAATGGAAAAGTCTACCAAGTACCTCGTATACATGACATGCAGTTAATAAACAGGGTTTAAACCTAAAAAGGGACACCTTACTTGTATTACTCTTGTATTGAAATGTTCGATATTTGCTCCGTAATGACATCTATATGACATATATCATCTTTATAACATTACACAATTTATACACATGTGCTCATCAACGGTTATTTACAGTACAATGCATGCATTGTATCGGAGACATAAATTATTCGATTAAAATTTGGTTAACTTTTTGGGAACATTGTTCCGATTTGGTTGATAATGCGATTCAAACAGTTTCACTCGCGCACATTTGCAATTAATAAAGAGATAATAAATAAATTTCTTATCGTTTGTATTTTGGATAAAATAATATAGTATTTATAGAGAAGTATCCAAAACATGCATTAAATACCGAATGCGCATTTAACTGATCAAATTGGTGATCCTGGATAACAAACCCGGTTATGATCAATGACTAACAATCAACTTCGAATTTTATCTTCGACACAAAAATCAGACACGAGGAAGCTAACCTAGAGTCTTCTTCCATCGTTAAAGTTGCAAAAGTCGTTTAATGATCCTGGCTGTTGGTATGACGTTAAACCCCAGTAAAATAAACCAGCGCAAAATGAACAGCAAAGTAATCTTATTGAAATGCGCAAATCCACGCATTAGGGATATGTCTAATGTTAATACTCATAAAACGCATTCCTTTCTGTTATATTATACAAGTATCAATGCACGTAAAATATGTAATTCGTCAGGGAAACTTTCCCTTCCGACACAACCCCTTCAGGGGTGTAGAAATGAACCGAAACCGGAAAAACCAACCGGCTATCTGAACATACTTGCCGGCTACTTTTTTCCTAAAAGGGGGTTTTGCCCCTTCGCCCACTACTGGGGGGAAACCTCAGACCCCTTTCTACTTCTTGTAGCTTACCGTCTTCATGGAAATATATCTACGCCCCTGCCCCTTTACAAAGTCGACTTACCTCCTTTAGTACAACAGCTTTCGAGTTCAATTATCAAAGCCTACACATGTTACTTTCGTTTTGAAATCGTAATTAAACGATGCCTACCAGATGTCATTTTAGTCGGCTTATGTTCATGATAATAAAGTCATGCACCAGCGGAGGGTAAACCATGTTCTTTAACTGTAATCAAACGCGGGTTTATGGGGAGCGGAGCTGACGTGCGCCACATCTAAAATCTGGTAAGCATAAGCAAATAACGTCAGTTTTGTGCTGATTTTGTCCATATTCTATGTAAACAGCACCCCTTACCAATAATCCTGTACCCGCGCGTGGTAATGCATGTCTAAATGAGACAGTGAACCGGGCTCCTGAATTATTCTGCACTACGTTGAACAAACTGAATTAAAAACTGTGTTTCCTTTGTACCAAATAAGAATAAAATTCTGTCTGCATGAGTGCTTTTGTGCATTGTGACAACGCACTTTGGGGTTAAATGCACTTTCGGGTTCAACCCCAAAGTTGGTAACGCACTTTTGGGTTTTGCGTTAGTCACTTTGGGGTCAAGTTTTGACCCCAAAGTGCGTTACACAGGTACATATGCAAATTCTAACATCATGCAAACGACCGCACTTTGGGGTTATATAGAAAAAAAATGAATCAGTAAATTTAAGTCAAATTTATAAGAAATGACATAACTGAGACCTATGTTTTGTTTAATTGGTGATTTATTAAAGATAATACCTGATATTGAGGTCAGAAGTTGGTTTAAATGTTTTAGATATCATTTAATTTTAAATAATGTTTAGTTATAATTAGCTCTCTTTGATAAAGTTACGATGTAGACTTGTGATCTTGTTTCATAATACTATTTAAAAAGCAAACATTTTTAGACAAAGTTACGGTCCGTTTTATAAAACAGCTATACATCTGTATGACATACAAAACATTTTTTTAATATTTGTGCGTGCGTGCGTGCGTGCGTGCGTGCGTGCGTGCGTGCGTGCGTGCGTGCGTGCGTGCGTGCGTGCGTGCGTGCGTGCGTGAATGCGTGCGTAAATAATATTCTTAAGACTATAAAATCACATCCATTCTCGCATGTAGCCAGTTGATTGCAATTTGGTGGCCAGTGCGTGTTTAAGAGCTTCCTTTGGTGTTCAAAGGAAGGACAGTAAAGCTCAAAGCCACCGCTGCATTATTTGTCTAGTCCTAAACCATCAGTGATTAAAGCCGCCGTAAAAAATGGAAATAAATAAATAATAATGATAATAAAAATGTACAATTTCTATTTAAAAGTCAATGTTCAAAGTTGATGTTAAAATAAGGAGACGCAGTGCGCAGTGTAATAATTTTGTTGTTCAAAGTGGTCTGAATGAACGATTGTGACCACCTTTTTGTCTATTGTTCGTCGTCAACATTTAACTTATACAAGATCTCTTTAACCGCTAGCCCAATTCTGGCACGAAGCTCTTTCAAAGATGTTCAAATAGTTTTATTTCATGCTGAACCCTGGTTACCATGGCAACAGAACAATCCTTATTTGAACTAAGAATGGCTAGAACTTGGATATTTAGTACGTAGCATCGTCTAATAAAATTCTAAGATTTCAAATTATACCTCTGACACAAAAATGTGCGTTTGACATTTACAGTCTGAATGGATGTTTTGTGCTAAATATTATATCAGAACAAAGATATTAAATAGCTACACATGCGTTTAGCTCGATCATTTTTATGTCAGAATGACCAATCAGAGCATCCGATAGCCTATAAGGGTTACAAACAGCTACTTCAGGTTTTCGGGTTCCGTTTTTTAACCCGAGCCTTGCATGAGAGGGACGTACCCTAATATTTGAGTTGGCTGTTTTCCTGTCCAAGTTTCACCGAATTTCTCCGTGGTCAAAATAAGAACTGCATTTCAATATACTCGAAGCTGTCTTCTGGCGACGTCGAATAAAATGGCACCAGCCAAGAGAGCGAAGTCATCGTATGCATGATTCTGATCTTAAGCTGACATTGTACTTCATTCACAAAATTGTGATGTTATTATATGGTTTAACTGTTGTCTATAATTACTGAGAGCGTAATGAGCAGAACTTTTGAAAAGCACGATACTAACGCGAGATTAGCGAGAATGTCTTACAGAAAGAAACGCCCTATGACGTTAAAACTAATTAAAAATGTAATGTGGTCGGGTTTGGTTAAAATAAGACTTGTACATTGCATTGCCGCGTATATCTGTATTGCATTTAATATATAAGCATTAAGATGTATACCACATGTATTTGTAAAGAATTGTGCGTTCAATCCCAAAGTGCGTTCAACCCCAAAGTGCGTTGTCACAGTGCATTTTTTTAGGATGCGTAACGTAACTGAGATAGGAGGCATCGTGATCTAGAGGTTTAAGAGTCCTACCTCTGATCCGAAGGTCCTGAGCTCGAATCCTGGCTTCGACGGGTTTCGTTCATGAACTTCACAATCCCATTTTTCGAACGCAGTACTGCAGTAGTGTCCAGGAAGCGGACTCGAGCATGATTAATATAAGCAAAACTGTTCGTTTCACAATCGAGCTAAAATAAACTAGTATTAGCTAAAACTAACTGAGATGGTAAAATTGTAGAAAATTAACATTTGCAGAAAAGGATATCATTTCAGGGACCATGGGGAAATAAGCTTATCATTTATGTTTTCATTTAATGCTGTTGAAACACGGAGTATTTATTCTTATAGCATTGCTTGATTATAATATACCAAATCTGAAGAATTTAAACGGTTAAACAATCGCCGCACCTTTGTTTAATCTGTAGTGTCATACCACACAGATTTGATTTTACTTTTTTGTGTACAAATAACATTTTCTCTTGTCTAAAATAGTATTCGTAGCACTTAAAAAGTTAAATTTAAACTTCAGTCATACCGGAAAGTCTGCTTAACGCACCATTGATATTCGAAGAAAACAAAATTCCTGTAATGTGTTACAAAAGTACACAATGTTTTTACTTTTAATTACACTAATCTAATCTTTTTAAAATATATTGTCCGATGCAGTTCAAATTTCCACCATTCGCCACACAAAGTGAGTACATGTATACTAATAACGTGCGTCATCATCATATTCTTATTTACTAACCTTCAGTGAATTTCTATGCACGGGATATTTTGTACGTCATTTTCCCCGTAACTTAAATATTAATGCAACAAATTTGATAAATGTGCGTCCTAATAATTATATCTTTGCATTTTCTACATTTCAAACAAAGATTATAATGTGCTTAAGTCAACTGCCTAAGCATAGATGTGAGTTACCTTAACAATATTACGCGAAAAGACACTAGTTGGGGGGGCACAGAGGTCAGATTAGCTGTTCTGTCTGATAAACAACTAAATGCACGCTGAATGTTTGACCCGGAAACCATGAAATATCTAGACGTTATGTCCATAAAACAAGGACAGTATCCGCTGTTGTGTCATTTTAATTATTTCCACTATCAATACTGTAATGTAGCACTCTTATATTATGTAACTTTGATCATATTTGTATAGGTCAGGCTATAACGAAGGACATGGTACATTCTTAGTTAGGTTAATATGTCATATTTATCTTCCACGTCAATGCTTATGCAACATCGATCCATGAGATATAAATTTAGTATTAAAGAGCTAGCGCAGATTTGTGCAGGAGAGTACGGTGTATGTGAGCTGGTACAGTATGTGTGTGCGGAGCTGGCACAGTATGTGTTCAGAGCTGGTACAGTATGTGTGTCGAGCTGGCACAGTATGTGTGAGCGGAGCTGGCACAGTATGTGTGTGTGTGGAGCTGGCACAGTATGTGTGAGCGGAGCTGGCACAGTATGTGTGTGTGTGGAGCTGGCACAGTATGTGTGTGCGGAGCTGGCATGGTATGTGTATGTGGAGCTGGCACAGTATGTGTGCGTGTGCAGGGCTGGCACAGTATATGCGTGTGCGGAGCTGGCACAGCATGTGCGTGTGCGGAGCTTGCACAGCATGTGCGTGTGCGGAGCTGGCACAGTATGTGTGTGCGGAGCTGGCACAGTATGTGTATGTGGAGCTGACACAGTATGTGCGTGTGCGGAGCTGTCACAGTATGTGTATGTGTGTGTGGAGCTGGCACAGTATGTGTGTGCGGAGCTGGCATGGTATGTGTATGTGGAGCTGGCACAGTATGTGTGTGTGTGCAAGGCTGGCACAGTATATGCGTGTGCGGAGCTGGCACAGCATGTGCGTGTGCGGAGCTTGCACAGTATGTGCGTGTGCGGAGCTGGCACAGTATGTGTGTGCGGAGCTGGCACAGTATGTGTATGTGGAGCTGACACAGTATGTGCGTGTGCGGAGCTGGCACAGTATGTGTGTGTGTGCAAGGCTGGCACAGTATATGCGTGTGCGGAGCTGGCACAGCATGTACGTGTGCGGAGCTTGCACAGTATGTGCGTGTGCGGAGCTGGCACAGTATGTGTGTGCGGAGCTGGCATGGTATGTGTATGTGGAGCTGGCACAGTATGTGTGTGTGTGCAGGGCTGGCACAGTATATGCGTGTGCGGAGCTGGCACAGCATCTGCGTGTGCGGAGCTTGCACAGTATGTGCGTGTGCGGAGCTGGCACAGTATGTGTGTGCGGAGCTGGCACAGTATGTGTATGTGGAGCTGACACAGTATGTGCGTGTGCGGAGCTGTCACAGTATGTGTATGTGTGTGTGGAGCTGGCACAATATGTGTGTGCGTCGTGGACTCTGGTTAAGAACTTACTAACATGTGATAAATTGTAAACCATCAACTGTATTGCTTGTTGTTTTTCCGCAATTACATTACAATATACGTGATACATTTCAGGTTTTTAGGGGGATGTTTTGACGACCGATATACAGTCGCGTTCCCGACGGTAAAAAGTATGTTTTCCCAATAGCAAGGCAAAGATTCCCAATTCGAATGAGAAAAAAAGGAAAAAAATACCGCAGTTCAAATGTTTATTGAATTTTTAAATTATTCAAATAACAAAGTTATCAATGTCTAAAAATAGAAATAAACATTTGTCATATTATAGATTATGTGCATGATTCAGTCGTAGCTGTTTAACACGATTCTTAATATTAAGTCATCCAATGCCACAAAAATCACAAACCTTTAAAGAAGTCCCGCTATCATATCCGTTAATATATCTAATGACCTTGTTTGAACAATTTGTGATTCTTTCTTAGATGTTGCCGTAAGGTTATCAAACCAAGAAGAACAAGTGAAATCAAAATGATAAAATCAGGGAGTTACACAGCAATTTTCTGGTGGACTTATTAAGACAGGCTTTGTATCTATATGAACACTTCAGTCTGGAATTCACCTTTTTATTATTTTGTTCACAATGATGGTTGCAGAAAGTTCATTATAACCCTGTTTTATGATACATGTTTTGTAGTGGATATTAAGGTATTTTTTCTATCCTTAAAATATGTTGTTCTCGGCTCACACCTGTGCGCATATTACACTTCACTGAAAATTTGACAAAAATATCGATTTTCCTCCATATATGGAGAAGTTGTCGGCTCCTCGTGGAAGGATAAGTTAGTACTGGTTAGTATACAGTCTAGAAAAACTGGTTAGGTGAACCGGTCGCCTTATATAATTGAAAAATTGTTGAAAAACGGCTTTAAAATAAGTTTACCCGGGAATTCAAATAGATCTTGAATACGAAAAATAACAATACTTAAATATCCGAATAGTTTAAGTAAATCTTAGTATGAACTACAATTATGTGAGAATTAATTGTTCATCTGTCTACTTCAGTTGATCAAGGAATACAAGCACGCGCGCGCGCACGCACGCACGCACGCACGCACGCAATGGATTACAGATTTTGTGCTCTAGATAGTGCGCATGCGTGCGTAATTCCTGTACAGAATATTGCCATTTTATGGCCATCTTAACACTGTCATACGAACACGTACGTATAATTTGTGGCAATTGGTCGTTGGATACGCTCAAAATTTAAATTTAAGATCTCGTATCTAGGTTTAGTTTCCTTGAAGATTTTTGCATTTTTCATCAAGTAGTCGCTTTGGCACTTTATGGTTTCGGTAAATTTTGGAGTGAAATTGATCAAGCGTCTTTCATCTTGCCGTCAAGCTGTCGGTGAAATTGACCAAGGCTTTCAGATACGCAGAGTAGCGAAATGACGTGTTTTTTTCTCGACTGATTTGCATAGTTTGATAAGTTTAGATTTTAAAAAAGTAGGTCTGTTCGGGTATATAAACCACTGAAATCGAGTGCCTATGTTTACTCCCATAAAAAAATCCCGAGCACCGACATATCTAGAGAAAATTTATTTACTGAACATATCTTCTTTGAAGCCGTGTTAACTTCCTGAACTGAAACTTGTTCACTCAATGCCCTGAAAACCAACTCAATTCTCTGCTCGAAAGCTTAAACGTTTTGTTGTTGTTGTTGTTGTTGTTGTTGTTTTGGTTTTCTTTTTGTCTGGCAATGATATAAAAGTCTCGACACTTCAAACAATTTATTAAATACCGGGTAGTTATGTAGACAAAAATTCTAAAGCGTCTTAAATTTCCACTTTATAAATGATTGACATGCTTTTAAAATGCTTTTGGTATATTTAAATGAGGCCTAAATTGGCTTGTTTCCTGTAACATGCTTAAAACAGGATGGGTCGGTAGGTAGGATATTTTTATACGTGTCGAGACATCTTAACAGTATTCGGTATAAGTAACCTCAGTTTAACTGATAACCCCAGGCACAAAATGAAAATCAACACTTTTTTACCAGTTTTTATTACATTTTAAAGTCACCACAGGTAGACTATTCGCCATGATCGGACAAACACATGTTGCTTACTAAGGTTAGACACAGCTAAGTACCGGGTCGAGGTAGAAAACACATTGTGACGATAAATATAAACAGAATAAGATTCATAACAGTCTCTACACATACAGGGGTGTAGAAATTTCTTCATGTAGCCGGTAAAGTACTAAAAGTAGAAGGGGGTCTGAAGATTCCTAGATAGGGAGCTAGGGGTCAGCGCACCCTGTGGGGGGAAAGTAGCCGGCGAGAATACGTAAAAATCCGGTTGATTTTTCCGGCTTCCGGCTCATTTCTACACCCCTGCACATATCGCTGTAACTAATGTATTATTTTACAGGGAGTGATACAGTCACAGCGTTAATTAGAATTACGTTATCTGGTTTACCACTCGTTTGTGAGAAAGACGCTTCAATGAGACAGGAAATTGTTCGATTTTCTCTGCAAAATGCTTGTCTGTTCACTTGGTAAGAAAGACATGGTATTAATATAGTTTCCCTATCAATTGACTTCAAAACTTTTGAGTTTTGTTGTGAAAGCACAATATATGTAAGTGAACAAGATGTATATTGTGAATACTAAGTATACAAGTATATTGTGTGTTGTCAACAACACAGGGTGTGTTTATAATGTTAGCAATTTACAACAGGAGAGGTTGTATGTACAGGATTTTCACTAGACGTCAAAGATTGAGTAAAAAATGAACCTTCGAAGAATGAACAAAATTTTCTTCTAAGTTTATTGTAAATTTGACCCTTTGGTACAAATTCAAATTTTTAAGAGTAAAAAGCTCCATTTTACTGATTTCAAAGTTAAAATGTTGTTTTAAGAGTGAAATGAAATCCCTGTGTGTATGTAACTATTGTTTTGCTTATGAGTATAATCGCTGAATCCGCTGAGTACGAATGAATTTGAATATGCAAATATAAACATACATAATATATAGGCATAGTTTATAAATGTCCTGAAAATAAACACACTTCAAGTGTTGGTTACCTGATATTAAGTAATCTAAGACCGTCATAGTAACATTATAAATGACAAATGAAAATACAAGGTTTTATAACTAATCCCGCTGATGTATTAAGTTTAATTTTCTACAATGTATATTGTAGTCAAGTGTTACCAAGTCACGGTAGCAACGGGATAAATCGTGACAGGAATTGATTTTAATAAATCTCAACGTCATTTATTAAATAATGATGTATATGTCGTTAACATCAGATCAGCAGATCTCAATATGCAACATCATGAACTTATTAAAATCTCATAACGTATCTACAGTCCAACCTGTGTTTGCGTCCACCTCCGAACAAAGGCCACCCTGCGTGTAAAACTCATTTTTTAAAAAAATCATTGAGATTTAGAACTGACCGGCTTCCGAATAAAGGCCACTTGCCAATAAAGTCGTTTGTCTTTCCCAAGGGTGGCCTTTGTTCACAGGTTTGACTGTATATGAAGCTAAAATGCTGAATTCGTTATTCGTTTTATGATATGTGTATTTAATGCACTGTGGTTAG
The DNA here is from genome assembly GCA_008271625.1 of Lutraria rhynchaena. Taxonomy (NCBI): domain Eukaryota; kingdom Metazoa; phylum Mollusca; class Bivalvia; order Venerida; family Mactridae; genus Lutraria; species Lutraria rhynchaena. The sequence continues at coordinate 31,380 of VIBL01000437.1, forward strand.
TTGACTAGTCAATATTTCTATATTGCATTCAGCAACAACCAGGGATCGTTTCTTTATCGAACAACAGTTCATTTTACTCGCGATGTTTGCCGCTGTTGGAGGTGTAGGTGAAATGACTTTGGTGTAATACATTTGGTACAAAAATATATACATGTACGTTAAACATGTCCCATCTTGCCATTTAAGCAAAGTCCTTTATTATACCGATTGAATAGTCGAATAGAGTGGATTTTATTCCGTTGAAGATCTGTAGTGTAGAATCTGATCTTGTGAGTGAGAAAGAAGAACCAGTTGTTGAAAAGTCAAGAACTAAGTCTGAGATTATAAAATTTGAGATCGGTCCCCAAACTCAAAACTCAGTTTTGATAAGACTATATAAATGTTTACGTAGTTTTCTGTTTACAAGTGAATTAATAAAATTATACGCATACACTTACATGTGTGACAAACAGATGTATTAATCTGAAATAAGTTGAGAACAAAAATTAGGCTAAAGCTGGGAGATCAGTCAAGTTTTATAACCTCGGATCCCAACCTAAGGAATATACCGGATGAGCACAGGAGATTTCTGAGGTACAAAACCTTCACGTATATTATAGCTCAATTTTTCATTAACCAGTGAAAACAAAGAATTGTTCACGTAATCCACTCGTACATATGGATAGTTCCCCTCTGAAATACTTAGTAGAATCACCTCTCCCTTTAAGTATTTGAACTTTTATATCGCTGTTCTGTAGACATTATTGAAGAATATTGTTCTTACTCGGTTAAACTTTTTTATTGTTTACTATTAGGAATCACTCGATCTAGATTTATAGTACTAAATTCTACTTTCTCATTGAAAACTTGTTACTTACTTAACTTATGAATACTAATGTGGTAGGCGTATCCTTTACAACTTTTTAAGGTTTAACAGATATTTAAGGTGTATAATGTTTCATATCTAATCGCTGATATTTCTTTTACAAACTTAATTATTTACCTATATTTACGTCGTACACATAATAGACACCTCAACACAATATTAAGATGGCCCTTTTGTTGATATAAAAAAAACTGATACGACCTGACAATTAACGTGATTGTTATTGCCAAGATAGACATTACTGTCTATCTAATGTATACTTAATTGAAAGAAAAAAAAACGATTTACAGATTTCTGTTACATTGTGTTTGATGTTGTCTCTTATTGATTCGGTATGATTTTATCTGTAGATGACTATTTGACGTTAGCTGATGTTGTCTGTAGTTGATTCAATATGATTTTATCTGTAGATGACTGTTTGGCGTTAGTTGGTGTTGTCTGTAATTGATTCAATATTTTTATCTGTAGATGACTATTTGACGTTAGCTGATGTTGTCTGTAGTTGATTCAATATGATTTTATCTGTAGATGACTATTTGACGTAACTTGATGTTGTCTGTAGTAGATTAAACATGATTTTATCTGTAGATGACTATTTGACGTTAGTTGATGTTGTCTGTAATTGATTCAATATTTTTTATCTATAGATGACTATTTGACGTCAGTTGATGTTGTCTGTAGTTGATTCAATATGATTTTATCTGTAGATGACTATTTGACGTTAGTTGATGTTGTCTGTAGTTGATTCAATATGATTTTATCTGTAGATGACTATTTGACGTTAGTTGATGTTGTCTGTAATTGATTCAATGTGATTTTATCTGTAGATGACTATTTGACGTCATTTGATGTTGTCTGTAGTTGATTCAATATGATTTTATCTGTAGATGACTATTTGACGTTAGTTGATGTTGTCTGTAGTGGATTCAATATGATTTTATCTGTAGATGACTATTTGACGTTAGTTGATGTTGTCTGTAGTTGATTCAATATGATTTTATCTGTAGATGACTATTTGACGTTAGTTGATGTTGTCTGTAGTGGATTCAATATGATTTTATCTGTAGATGACTATTTGACGTTAGTTAATGTTGTCTGTAGTTGATTCAATATGATTTTATCTGAATATGACTATTTGACGTTAGTTGATGTTGACTGTAGAGTAGATTACTTTGTGTCATGTTTTTAAAATAAGAAATGGTATGGTTCCCGAGTACTTGTCCCAGTATTTTATAACTTTAGACTCAATTCATGGATGTAATACAAGATCAAGCAAGGAAGGTTGTTATATTTTACCAAATATTGACTGTGGTTGATGGTATGTATTGTTGACTGTAATTAATGGTATGTGTTGTTGACTGTAGTTAATGGTATGTTATGTTGACTATGGTTAATGGTATGTTATGTTGACTATGGTTAATGGTATGTGTTGTTGACTGTAGTTAATGGTATGTGTTGTTGACTATGGTTAATGGTATGTGTTGTTGACTGTAGTTAATGGTATGTGCTGTTGACTGTAGTTAATGGTATGTGCTGTTGACCGTAGTTAATGGTATGTGTTGTTGACTGTAGTTAATGGTATGTGATGTTGACTGTAGTTAAAGGTTTGTGTTGTTGATTTTGATTAATGGTCTGTGTTGTTGACTGTAGTTAATGGTATGTGTTGTTGACTGTAGTTAATGGTATGTGATGTTGACTGTAATTAATGGTATGTGTTGTTGACTGTAGTTAATGGTATGTGATGTTGACTGTAGTTAATGGTATGTGATGTTGACTGTAGTTAATGGTATGTGATGTTGACTGTAGTTAAAGGTTTGTGTTGTTGATTTTACTAATGGTATGTGTTGTTGACTGTAGTTGATGTCATCTGATGTTGACAGTTACAGTATCATTAGACATTACAGAAACAGGCATGCAGGAGGTGTTTGTGTTTATATCAGGAATGATGTTGTTTTAATCAACGCTCGGACCTTCTATATGATGAACTGGAAGGAATTCGGTTTGAACTTTGTTATCAAAGTCAAAACCAATATTATGTGGCGTAATCTACAGACCACAACAGCAGTCAAAATTTTTGAAACAGGTTGTTTTAATACATCTGGTTTTATTTCATATGAAACATTAATTCTAGGTGATTCTGATGTTTCCATCTCTCGAAAGTGAAATACAATGTGTTCTAGTATTACTCATTTTATGGATATGTTTCATTTTAAACAGCTGATGGCTGATTTTACAAGAATTTGCAATGTATCCTCAACTACAATTGATCTTATTTTAGTATCAGCCAGTGACAAAATTGTCTATCTGGTATAATAAACACATTATCAGTGATCACTGATTGGTACAAATTTGAATTGTGATGTTTGAATCAAATATCCTCAGAGATTAAAGCGTAATTACGGTGTCGTAAAAAGAGCGTTATTAATTAGCAATAAAAATTAAATGTATTTTTTGTTTTTCCATCTTGTCTCATAGTAACTATCAATGTACTGCACAAAGAGTAATGACTCAGTATACTTCTACAAAGAACCACTGGTGTATAATTGTTTATTTTGTTCCAGGTTACTCCAAACTTCTGAATTCCGGAGACTTTCAAAATCCGAACTTATTTGCCAGTCCAAAGGGTGTTCGCATTTCAGAAGTTATACTGTATATTGTACTAGGAAAGTTTATAAATCTCACATTGATGTACATAATACTGCGAAAATCCGCCTTTTAAAAAAATACTATAGGGATGATTTTCAAAAGTCTTTGTTAAATACTGATCGGAGATCTGTAATCTTGAGTGACAATGCGACTGATGCGTGGAACTCTTTCAAATTCATTTTTCTATCTACTCAGAACAATATTTCGCCTGTTAAGCAAATAAGAATCAAACTAAGAACAGAACCTTGGATGAGTCCTGACATACTTCAGTGTATTAATGACCGTGACAAGTCATTTCATTTCATTTATAAAAATGTGACAGGTCCGAGTGTACTTTTAAACAGTTTTCTCAATGAGAAATAAGGCTCAATATATGATTCATTTAGCTAAGCAGAACTATTTTAAAGATACACTCAAGGATAATGAATTTGACTCAATGTCTTTATGGAATACATGAAAGGGCATTGGATTGCCTTCAAAAAACTTGAATTTATCAGCAGGTAGCAGTATATATTTGAACATTGATGACAGTGATACCATTTGCTTTAATAAGTTAAATGTGGCTGAACAGTTTAATTCCTTTTACACAACAGTTGCTTCTGAACTTGTTAAAAAGCTTCCCAATCTTTTCTGAAAATAAAGTTTTCAGTTATTTGAACAAAATAAGTGTGAACAAATCCACGGGCTTAGAAGGTATACCCTCACGTTTTGTAAGAGATAGTGCTACGATCATAGTTGTTCTTCTCACTCATATAATAAATCATTCTTTAATACAAGGTGTAGTTCCTGATGACTTAAAATCTACCCGGGTTGTCCTTTTTTTTAAGAAAAAGGACAAAACTGAGGATATTTACCGCCCAGTGTCCATACTGAGTATTATTTCCAAGATTTTTGAGCGAGTTGTTTATGATACCTATCTTAGAGATAATAAATTATTATATAAATTTCAATCAGGTTTCAGAAGAGGTGTTTCAACGGACAATTGTCTTATTCATCTTTCAGACTATACTCGATTTGAAATAGACAAAGGTAATTTTATCGGTATGGTTTTACTCACAGGAGGCTAGCACGTAGAAGGGATGGTGTATAATGGTGTTGCAAGGTCGCGTTCGACTAAACGAAATTGACGATTTTTCGGAGGAAAAAAAATTAATATCTGCTTCATTGTTTTGAATTGGACAAAGTGCTTACTGGTTATGTGTAGTATAATGTATTAGCTATCTGTAGACACCAGTTATTAGAAATTTGAGGGATATCTTAAAAAGTTACGTAGTTTTAAACAAACTTGGTACAGAAACTGTCATTTCGGAAGTTGTAACCCTTGCATATGTATATATATGATATACGTGTTTTTGGTCCGTGTGGACATTTTAGGCCTAATACGCCATTATACTCAATCCCTCCAACGTGCTAGCCCCCTGTGGTTTTACTTGACTTGCAGAAAGCATTTGATACTGTAGACCATTCAGTTATTTTAATGAAACTAGAATGGTTAGGTCTTGGTAAAGACACTATAATTTGGTTCGGTTCATATTTATCATACAGACAATAATTATTGGATGTCGCTGGCACATACTTGTCTCCTTGCAACATAACTTGTGGCGTTCAACAAGCCTCTGTCTTATTATTTTTGATTTAGGTGAATTATATGTCAGCTATTGTTAATAATAAGATCCTACTTTATGCAGCTGATTCTGTCATTATGGTGGCCGCGGCATAGGTCCATTGATTAGTGCCCTGGACTTGTAACCCGGAGATTCGGGTTCGAATCCCGGTCGCGGCAGGTCATACCATTCTATAAAAAATGACAAAAATGTCAATTTTCCTCCATATGTGAAGAAGTTACCGACTCCTTGTGGATGGGTGAGTTAGAACTGGTTAGTGCACAGTCCAAGAAAACTGGTTAGGTGAACCGGAGACCTTAGCGACAATAAGTCACATAAAAACAAACAATCTGTCATTATGGTTACTTGTAAATGTAAGGCTACTGTTGAGAAGGATTTAACTGAAGATCCTAAATTGGTCAGTAATTGGCTTTGTCTGGGAAAACCTGGATATATCTGGGAAAACTGTACATCTGGGAAAAACTGAATCGATACTATTTGGTCCTAAACCAAAACTGAAGTCCAGAAGCAATTTAAATATTAATTGTAATGGCCAGAATACCAATCGGACATCATCAGTTAATGGTATGTGTTGTTGACTGTAGCTGATGGTGTGTTTTGTTGACTGTGTTTAATGGTATGTGATGTTGACTGTAGTGAATGGTATGTGTTGTTGACTGTAGTTAATGGTATGTGTTGCTGACTGTAGTTAATAGTATGTGTTGTTGTCTGTAGTTAATGATATGAGATGTTGTCTGCATATAATGGTATGTGATGTTGACTGTAGTTAACGGTATGTGTTGTTTACTGTGGTTGATGGTATGTGTTGTTGATTGTTGTTGATGGTGTGTGTTGTTGATTGTAGTTGATCGTGTGTGTTGTTGATTGTTGTTGATGGTGTGTGTTGTTGATTGTTGTTGATGGTGTGTGTTGTTGATTGTTGTTGATGGTGTGTGTTGTTGATTGTAGTTGATGGTGCTTGAATGTGTATGTAACTAGCTGCTGCTCTATGTTACATCATGTACACGTCTAGTAAGGGTAATGTTTTTTATCATTTCCATCCCAATTGCTCAGCGTAGTGTTCAATACATTCTTTTAAAATTATAATAAAGTAGTGAAATACGCGAACTACATTTAATGAACGACAATAAATCATTGTTATCATAATAAGTATACACAACTGTGATAATATTCATGACTTGTGTTTTCAATCTTTAGCATACATGCACGCAGTTACACATCCTGCAAAGTTATGTAGTTGTGAATCTAAGAAGTATTGTCTTATATTCGTAGTTAATCATTTCCAAACGCGTACTTGTCGTTCTCGATTGTATAAACGATTCAGTGATTATTCACGTCTTGTATGGGGACTAGTAGTCTTATCTGTTTTGATCGCTCGCTTACTAACAATTTCCCAGTGCTGGATCATGGCTACCAGTGTACATGGCATATTATTTTATCATACAAAATGCTGTCGTACAAGACATGATAATATTACGGAATGCGTGTCTTCAGTCGTTGTAGATGGTCATAATTAGATTCCTTTATTTTTAAAGGAGCGCTATATAATTGTTCAACCGTATCAAGACACTGCACTGATGGTTTCCTGGCATTCATCTTTTCTGGCGAAACAGCGTAATTCTCACCCAACTTAGCTTGTAATGAATTGTTCCGTCTGGTAAGAATCTTAGTTCTCTTGTATCAAACACTACCTGATCCCCGGCCCGACTCCCTGACTTATTTGTATCAAACACTACCTGATCCCCGGTCCGTCTCCCTGACTTATTTGTATCAAAACTACCTGATCCCCGGCCCGACTCCCTGACTTATTTGTATCAAACACTACCTGATCCCCGGTCCGTCTCCCTGACTTATTTGTATCAAACAATACCGGATCCCCGGCCCGTCTCCCTGACTTATTTGTATCAAACACTACCGGACCCCCGGCCCGTCTCCCTGACTTATTTGTATCAAACACTACCGGACCCCCGGCCCGTCTCCCTGACTTATTTGTATCAAAGTAATTTAACGAACTGAACTTTATGAAAACCTATGATTTAGGTACTTTTTATCATACGGTTAATGTGATCTAACCTCTTGTATCCTCTAAACATAGTTAGTTGGTGAATAGAAAGGTCTGTTTCGTATTTTCCGTTTTATTGAACTATTGACAGAGTATAGTTCAAGGGAGGTAATCATTCCTACAAATACCATTGTTTGTCGAGGAGTTGTTTCTCATAAAAACCCGTTTCTTATTCATAATTGTTATACATTATTTTTTTCTGACCTCATAACTAACAATCTATATGTACTCTTTATTTCCATCCAAGAGTGATTTATACATGGAATTGCATTTTAAGACATATTTACAGGGAATAATACAAAATGATACGGACAGAAATACTACACACAATATACAACTATAGACTATACATAAACACAAAAAATAAACATATTGAGACAATAATTAAGTTAAGTTAAGAAATAGGTACAATGTTTAGGACATTAAATCTATGTAACATGGCATATTTGATAAATTTTGCAACATTAATCATTGTTTTCAACTTAGTACAGGTCATAGATATCAAAACAATGTAGAATGTAAAAATGCAAAAAAGAACAGTGTGACAAAAAATAAGGGAAAAATGAATCATTATGACGAAAATAAAATATGAATGAGCAATAATAAATGATAAACAGAAGGCGTAAATAGTTCATGAATAAATAACATTGCTGAAACTACACCATGGACTCGTAAAACAAAGTGTTGATAGTTACAAAAATCTGTGAAATGCCATTGTAATATGACTGCAATGTAATAACGTATTGATTGACAGATTAGTGTGTCGATTGTCAATTAAGCTACTGTTCAAATTTGTGAACGGGAAGAATTATGTACAGTCAAACTTGTGTTTGTGACGGCCTCCGAAAACAGTTTCTTGTAGGTTGACTGATAGCCTAAAGGCCCTTTTAATACGCAAGCTGTTGGGCATTTTGAAACTGTTTTTGTGTACTTTATACCATTTTTCTTTGGTTAGTAATTTTCTCGAATACATTATAGAGAGCTGGCAAAAGTGTTTCTGGTCAGTGACCCAGACATTCAGTGTTTGACCTTCCATCTTTGTTTATTGGCACTATAATTCCCAGTTAACAGTCTGCTGGGACGTATATGCATTTTGAATCATCACATTGAATAGCACACACCAGTAGTTGATCAATGTTGTGTCCCCGTATATTATCTGTTCATTCATTAGTTTGTCTTGCTTAGGTGTTTTCTGTCTTTTAGGTGCTTTACGAAACTTTCTACTTCAAAATTAGTTATTTCTTAAGTCAAAATCATCACTTTAGTCATTTGCGCGAAGAGAAAAAATTTCCTGATCACAATCACGTAGGTACTTGAATAAAATAATATTTTGACGATATCCATGCAAGTCTACGAAAAAACTTGACTTTTACAATGCCTAAAAAGATATTGAAATTCTGTTCACAAAGTTATATAATCATTGTGCAAGAATACTGTCGTGTGTGCTCACGCTGAAATTAAAAAAAACACCTCGTTTGTCTTTTACCGACTCTAGATTTAAAGAGAAAAATATTTTATTTTATTCAGATTTTTGAACATAAAGTGAAATAAAGCGCAGAAATATCTTATTGGCGAAATTATGAAAATTAAAACAAAATGTTTTTTAGATTTCGGCAATATGTTTTTGGAGTCGGCCGGTTTTTTACGGTCGGTCGCTAAAAGGCAAACAAACTTAATTTTAATTTAAGCCTCAGTGACAGGTTTTATATTTGTTAACATCACTCCTTATTATCATCATTATTTTCTTATCGTTGTCGTATTCAAAACAAAACGTTCTCTCAGTGCTTTGATTCTAGACATTTCTTCAAAGCTGTATATATTTCTCTATACATGTATATAAAAAGTTAGGGCCATGAATCTAAATATGGGTCATTGTAAATACCACCCTATGTCTAGACATTGTATTATCATAAAATTCCTTTAATTGCTCCATTTGAAATGCGACTGACGTCAAAACAGGGCAGGTAATGCGTGTTTTTTCGTGAGTGAAATCATGAGTTGTCTGCTCTTTTGTGATGTAGAAAAAACATGTCTTTATATTGTATTAACACGTGTTTGTTATTAAATACAGATAATCGTAAATTTACGTCAGCAAATAATTGGTCAATTAAATAATTAAATGACAATGTTAGTTTTGTAAAGAAACACACGAAAGTATTTACATATATTTATTTCAAGAAACACGAGAAAACACGTGAACGTAAGTTCAGTTTCTGTGGATATAATTGATCGTTTATATATTATAGTTTGAAATAAACGAACTTTTTAGATAAACGAATTGGAAGTAAGCGTAATTTTATCATAAAGAGAATAGAACAAAATCATCAGGACTACTGGAAACAGTTGGACACATTACCGAAATTTTAATATAAGCGAGTTTGTTTTAATGAGAATCAATTGTATGTCCTCTTTAAGTACGCGTTTATTGTTGTACAGTACTCTGTCTGTCCGTCCGTCCATCCGAATTTCGTTTCCGCGCAATTTCTCGGCAACTACTAATTAGATTTCAACGAAACTTGGTGAGAACCTTCAGTACTAAGTGGAGATGTGCATGTCGTCGTCGTGTCACGGTCCAACGATTGAACACTGAGTTATGGCCCATGATTATTATTGTACTATGTATATGAAGTAAAATCCATTTCAGCGCATGACCAAACAATTAAATGGTTTTATCTCTTTTCACACTCTATCTCATGCTATTTATACACGCTATATATAGCATTTACTTCAGTTTGTATGTTCGGCGGGGGATATAAATTCAATGAATTTGCTTGTTGTTTATATAATTGTACGTAAAGTAGTTAAAATGGTTATTATTTTTCAAACATTCTATCTAGGTAAATCAGGAAATAATTATTTCTATCGCCTAGCAACAAAACTTATAAAATACTGTAGCAAGATAGACAGGATAGGTAGCGAACTTTCATTAACAGAAAACCATCGAAATGTAACAAAACGTTTATTTATTTACATTTTAAAAATTAATTAAAATAATGAAATAAGTAAATAAATAAGAAAACAAAGAAAAACAAACAAACAAAAAACATATGAATTACAGGAAAAAAAATTGAACAGCCTCTTGTTCATGCTAATAAAATCACTACAGTCTACAGCTTGTTACACTTAACACTAGTAAACACAAAACAAAGTCACTTTTTGATAAACAGACCCCAAACTGAGCTGCTCCGGCTCTAGGGTTCTCTAGGAGTGGAATACTCTGCTCCGTCACCTTTAGTGAAGTCAGATTAAAAATGCAGAAATAACATGGTGACATTAAAATATCATACAATCTACATATGTGTACATCAAAGTACCATCCAATCTACATCTGTGTAAAACAAAATATCATCCAGTCTACATCTGTGTACATCAAAATATCATCCAGTCTACATCTGTGTACATCAAAATATCATCCAGTCTACATCTGAGTACACCAAAATATCATCCATTCTATATCTGTGTACAACATAATATCATGCAGTCTACATTTGGGTACAACAAAATATCATCCAATCTACATCTGTGTACAACCAAAATATGATCCAGTCTACATCCAGGTACACCAAAATGTCATCCAGTCTACATATGTGTACAACAAAATATCATCCAGTCTACATCTGTGAACAACAAAACATCATCCAGTCTACATCTGTGAACACCAAAATATCATCCAGTCTACCCAAACCAAAATTGCAAGGTTTTTTATAAGCTTGTTGCATGCTTGTAGTTAGCTTGCAAATAAAACTTACTGCAGGCTCAGAATTGGAACCTCAGAGTAAGCTTGTACAAGCTTGCAGCTGTAAGCTTCTACAAGCTTGCAACTAATTTCGGTCTGCAAGCTTGCACAAGCTTACATCATGCAAGCTTGCGCTAGCTTAGAATTGGAACCTTGTTGCCAGCTTGCACTAAGCTTGCAGTAAGCTTGCAATTCATTTAAGTTTGCAAGGATACAAAAAACCCCCTTAAAGTTTAAATAACATGGGTAAAAAGAGAGAACATGTAAATACAGACAAAATGTAATTGATCATAGATCAGACACAGTTAACATAAACATGACAAAAATATAAACCCTAGAATGTATTTTTTGCCAATGAAACATGAATAAGTCTGGATTTCCTTCACCCTGGACATCCTAAAAAATGCATTATCCAAAATAATATTTCAAGCGTGAAGTGAGTAAGAAAATAATCTCGGTTCTACTGTATTTCTTCAAGGGTTCAGTGCCCTCCATGCTGTGGCACATTTACTATTAATAATGTCATTAAAAACCGGTTAAGTCAGACATGGCTCCCATTTTCCTTCTTGAAACAGTTCAGAACGAACTGTTTCAAAGCCTGAACAGCAAGGCTTGGCAGGGTATAAATTATATAAGTTTTATACAACATAATGGGCTCTTTTGGCACTTGAATGGGCGAGCTGTTCTTTGGTGAACAAAGTGTCCAGCAGGGTGATTGTCGTTTTGCACAGATTTCCTGTTCCTGCATGTTGGACTTGAGAAATTTGCCCTTGTGTGAGATAGACCTTGTAATTTTGGTGCAGCTTCTGTTTTCTTGCACCATTGTTCTGTAAAATATAAAGATTTCAAGGTCTGAATTTTCATTTTACTTAAAACAATTAAATCTCTCTCATTTTCACCAAATATACATAAACATACTATTTCATATTAGATTGCGAGTGTTATGCTTACAGAAACGTAAGATCTAGGCAATCTTCTAACAATCACTCTGATATTTTTTTCCAAAGACTGCAATTTGCTTACTTAGTCTTAGGATTACTAGTCCCTGTCCAATAAAAACTTGATCCAATGTAATCTTTAGTTCTGAATGGTATTCTCAATCAAATCGAAAAATTTTAACATAGCATATACCAATATACCATTGCATATAATGTTTTGTTGTCAGCTGGTAGTTTAAATTGGTAAAAGGAACAAAATCTAAGAAGCTAACTAGACAAACATCTTCATTAAATAAAGGACTACAGCCTAAACAGGAATCAAAACAATACTGAGCTGTAAAGAGTTGTTTTCAATTACAAGATTTCTCAGCCGCATAGAAAAATTTGATAAATACATGATGAAATATGTTTATTATTTTCCTGATATTACCATAACACATTCCACCCAATGGCTACTCTCCTGCAAAACTGTCATTTTCTCACTCTGATCTGAGTAGCACTTGGAGATGTAAGAAAACCATGAGAAGAAGCAGGCAAAGTAATTGATGCTGTATTCACAGTCCAATCTCTGGCTTCTTCCTCATCGTATGTTAATCTCACTGGCCTTGGTGTATGCACCTTCTGCTTAACTGCTGGTTCAGGTCTCGTAGACTGTGCTTTTTTCTTTAAATAAATTCAACAAAATGATATACCGTGTTTGAAATAAAATAAAAGGTTCAGCTGAATCATGTTTTAAATAAAATAAAAGGTTCTGAATGCAGAAGAATTATTGAGAGTATGTGTAGAAAAATATGGATTGTCACAAAATAATTCTGCAAGTCGCTTTAATAAGTATGCTACCTAAAATTCATGTAAAGCCTGAATGCAATTGATAAGGAACTGTTTGGAACATGAACTGTTATTTTCAAAGATCTGATCTTCAAATGCGACTTTAACTCTGAAGTGTTGAAGTTGGGACATGCGTCCTTCAAGTCTTCTTGATCAGGTAAGGATTTGACGCAGTATGAAAACCCCTCAAATTGTTTATGCAGGAGAAGCAGCAAAGTCACAAAATGCAATAGCCAAACATCTTCACTGTGACATTAAAGAGCAGTAGTCTTGACATTATTTGTGCATTTCACTTTAATGAGGTAAAACTCAGACCTGCAAGCATGACCTTGACCAGTGTCAGGACATAGGTTCTGCTAGGTGTGGTTAAAATTCATATAGCTATTGCTAACCAATTATATAAACATAGAAAGAAAAGTAAGTTACCTCAAATGATGTCACAATCTGTTTTAAAAAATCAACCTTCACAAGTAACAATTACATCTGAAAAGAAATAAAACATTACTGACGCTAAAGAACACAGCATTTCAGTCTAATAACAAAAAAGTGATCCATATTGATCACCGACAGTATCAATTAAGACACTGTAAATACAAATAAATAATTAATATGCATACACTTCAACCGCATTTGGTATATGTAATTTTAACAAAAAGTGTTTGTGAATGATGGATGCCCCATTAATGCCAACTGGATTGTAAGACCTAGACCTACTGACCTCAAAATCAATAGGTATCATCTACATGTGATGAGTCATTACCAACCTCCCAACCAAATCAGAGGAGCTTAAGCCAAATACATGTAGATCTCTAGTAATTGCCCACACAGTTTGGTTACAGACTGATGGACAGACCAGCATGCGCAAAGCATAATAAGATTAACATAATGTTTAATGTTTTATAAAAGCCCCACGTTATGAAAAATGTAAAATGACAGCAGGTCACCATTTCTTTAAGAATTTCCACTTAAGCAAATGAATCCCAGTACTGCAATAGAGTTTTTTAGACTTAGTTTATCTATATAGTAAAAATTATTTCAAAGTAAAGTATTTCCATGTTGTGTAAATTGAAGTGTTTGATAATCAAATTTGCTTATCCCCATTTTTTTTTCTTCAAAAAACCCCAACCAGAACTATATATATATATATATATATATATATGGGCCCCGAAGATGACTGGACCAAATCAAACAGTTAAAGCAATTAATTTTACCATCAGTCTGGCTGTTTTGACTCTGCCTCTCAAGCTGCATTCTCAGCTGCTGATTTTCTTGTTTCAGCTGATCATTCTCCATCTCCAACTGAATACATTTCAGGGTTTTTTTTTGGTGACTGATATTCGGTCGCATTCCCAATGGAAAAAAGCGTGTTTTATCCCAATTGCAAGGCAAAAATTACCAATTCAAATGAGAAAAAAAAAACGAAAAAACAAAATTCGTTTTACAGCAGTTCAAATGTTTATTGAATGTCTATATCATTCATTCATTTACATCACCAGTACTGTTTTGGTACTGATTAGAATCCTCATCAGTGCAGCTATCATTGTGTGCGGGTGTGTCTGTGTGAGGTTGTTTTTCTTATCAGTGACAAAATAAAATATGATATTTTTACATATGTTCGTAACTACATATTTATATTTATTCTGCTTTGCATAAATTTCATTATATATATATATATCGACTGTTGAATGCCAGAAGGGGCTATCAGCAGTTTTCACCAAAAATGACTTTTTTGCATATTTGAAACTATTTTTACCTATATTTCCTGTGAAAAAAATATTTAGTCAAAAATCCAGTTATAAGTAATATTTATGAGCCACCTTGTATAGGGTCTATCAGCACAAGGCTAAATTAATTGTCCGCCAGAAGGTGATAACAGCATGTCAAGTGCTGCCATAAGGTGCTAACAGCAGAATTCTGTGCTGATAGGTCTTGTGGGTTTTGTTTATATTTACTCTATACTTATCAGTGTTAAGCTGCAATTTATTGATCTTAATGATAGAAATGTAGCCCCCTTGAAGAATGTTATTGAGATAACACTTGTAGAGATGTTCAGTACTAATTAAAACTTTTGAATAAGAAAGTTGTGAAGACCGTGGGAAAACGCATCAGTAATAGATTTCCGTAATTTTGGTTGATTGAAATGCTGTAAAGAAGGTAAGATTATATTGTTTTATTTTATTAATTAGCTAATAAGTGTTCGTTTAACATTTTAACGACATAAAACTATTAGAAAATAAACACATAAATGTAAATATTTTATCGTCAGTGATGTTATTATTGTTTATCTGTTGACTCCTTCTGGCAGCTGAAATTATATAAAGCCTTTTTATTTTAAATCCATAGTTTATAAAAATATTTTTGTATTTAACCTACATTATATATCTCATTAAAATGATTGAACTATCCTTTGGTAGCATGTTGAGGTTTTTTTATGGGTATTTTTTCGGCACCTTTTGTTGATAGCTCCTTCTGGCAGTCCTGAAATTCTGATTTCAGAGAATTATGGAAGTCGATTGGTCAGATGAGGAAATTTACACTGCCGTTCCACTTGATTCATGGCTGTTTCAAGAACAAGGTCATTTCCATGGTAATTGATTTATTGTTACATAAGATCGTTTATAGTGCACAAAATATTAAGTCTTAGAATAAAAGTCATTTTGATTTTCAGATTCAGACTCCGGCTTGGCCAAACCATATAATAATAGTACTAGCAGGCTTTATGTAAAACATAGTGTTTAGAAATATAATTGATATGTCTATAGTCATTGTATCAAATAAAATATGTAAATACATTTATATCATTTATACATTTAGTTATAATTTCTGTATTTTAGAAAGGGACCATCCTAAACAAAAAAGAATCTGGTTCGGATAAGGAGCCGACATTGGTAACGGAATCGTCAGATGAAAACATTCCATTAATACACCTACAGAAAGCATTATCAAACGAAAACGAAAACAGACTGTCCATATTAACTTGACGGATCAAGAAACTGATGATAATAGTGATTTTGATGCAAACTATGACCCTTCATTTGATAGTTCATCATGTTCTGATGAATTCCAAACTCCCATCATAAAGAAAAGAACGAAGTGGGTAAGAAAAAGGATACGTTCTCTGAAAAGAGAACATGGTAGGATGGAAAGCAAACAAACTAAGCAACTGAAAATGAGGTGTGTTTCAGATGTCACCAAACAAGCAGACAAGGATCAAGACATTCAGGAAGCCCTGCAAAAAAGCAAAGAAGATAGCCAGATAAACATACTTCTAAATAAATTTGCAGAAAAAAGGATCAACATCCTATTGGCAAGCAACGGATTGAAGAGAAAACAAATACCACCTGATGGCAATTGCTTTTTCAGTGCAATTATCCATCAAGTTGACACAGAAATATCTGTTTCTGAACTAAGAACAAAACTGTGCCGTCATTTGAGGTTGGAATGAGACACATGGCCAGAGAGAGTCTTCCGAAATAGGAACTTGCATTATGACTCACCTAAATTCTCTTCCAGCTAATGTCAAACATGTAATTATGTATTCTGACTGCTGCTCTGGACAAAATCGCAATCAGTACCTTGCAGCTGGATTACTTAACACAGTTTTACGAAATCCCAACATTCAAGTCATCGAGCAAAAATTTCTTGAATCTGGTCATACCCAAATGGAGTGTGATTCAATGCATGCAGCTATTGAACATGCCAAAAGCAAACATCACTGTACGTACCAGAGCAATGGGACACAATTTTTCAAATGGCTAGAAGGCAAAATCCTTATGCTGTTGTGCCAATGAGATATGATAGCTTCTATGACCTTAAAGAGTACGCTAAGGATAATTTCAATAATTTCAAAACAACAACAGAAGGATCAAAAGTTAACTGGCTTAAGGTCAAAGTATTGAAGGTACAAAAAGCCACCCAGACCAAATCTATGTAAAGTACAGCCTCAGAGATACAGATTTTTTGTGCATTAATGTCAAAAGAACGCAAAGACGAAGACCAGAAATGGTAGACAAAATACCGATGAGATACAAGGAGAAATTGCCTATTTCAGTGGCAAAGAAAAATGACCTTTTGTCATTATGTAAGGCATACCAGAAATGTACTGGTCATACTATGAGAGTTTACCAACAAACAAAGAAGTTGTGGATCGGCTGCCATGTGCTGATGCATTAGATGGGGAAGATTCTGATACTGACTACAAATTTTAAGACTAGAATACAATACAAGCATATCTGATGAACACTTTTTATATGACTTTAAGTGTATCCATATATTCGTGTTAATGCTGTAAATAAAGAGAATTAAAAACACATTTTTCAATTATTAACCCACCTACAACATGTTGTTAGACCCCTTTTCTATTTTTTGAGTGTTGAAAAATTTGGCAACCAGAAGGGGCTATCAGCAAAAAGTACCAAATATGGACCTATCGAATGACTTACAAGTTCAATAATCCCTGTGTGCATTTATCTTTGTGTTATCAATCAACTGTCAAAAGCAACTTAAGTTTGAAACAATAGCTGATTTTTTAATTAAAGCCTAAACCTTTAAATGCATTTTTCTCAAAAGTATGAAAAATGCTGATAGCCCCTTCTGGCAATCAACAGTCGATATATAAGAAATAAGTGTAACAGATTTTAACAAAACTCCATCTTTGTTTGTCATAGTTTTATTTACATTAACTATAAAGTAGACTTTGGAATATTTCACCATGAGACATTCACATTGGATAAGTACTACACAGTACTCATTATGGTTATTTAAGAGTAGTTAATATGAATATGTCCATATTAGGGTATATTATTAATTTACATTAAACAAAGATAACCTGATATTCAGAATCTTTATTTCAAGTCATTGAATTTGAATCCTCATATGCCAGGTAAAAAGTTAACCAATATGCAGTTTTGAGTTTTTAAAACTTTTTTCATGTTTTGGACTTAGAACTTTTCCCAATATTTCATCTGATCACTATACATCATGAAAATTTCTAAGTACTGTTCAAATTAAAGAAGGTAGCACAAGCTTGAAGAATTCTGTATAAAAAAAATGTCACAAGCTTGCCAAAAGCTACTGGATATCATTATTAGCTACTAGATGCTTGTTGCAAGCTTGCTACCAGCATTCATTTTTGTTTGGGTATTGCTGGGTACAACGAAATTCTATGGAATACAAAAAACTTCACTGTTGAATAAACACTCCCTGTAGAGATAATAGAGACAAAATGAGGTCCTTCTGTCAAAAATTAGAAACATATATAAAAACACATACACAGATGTAGACACTTTGTAACAAATACTCAACCATTTGGTTTAACAGACACATTTATTTAAAAAATGTACACCATCTAACACAAGATTATTAACAATTTCATCATCAACACAACTAAAGATTCATTTACAGTAAATTAACCATTTTAACACAAATACTTACACCATGTTTCTAAAGAAAATGAAAGGAGCATTAAAAACATACATTGTGTATAGTCTGCTCCCCTAAAATTAGGTGCAAGTTTGTTGGAAACATATATGAAGACAAGTATTAAATAAATTAGTTGAATTTCAATTTTTAATCATCTGGAAATATCACAGCTAATTGTTGCTAAGTAACATACCAACAATCCCTTCCTCATCCTTAACAAATTAATGTAAGCAGTTACTAGTACAATGTATTTACTTGATGATAATTTGCACACATTTGTAGCTTTCATTCTCATAAGCTAGACATAAGTTAAAAAGATTAAGCATTTATTTGCCAAGTTATACTAGTAGTAAATCAGATATCATGTATGTGGCTAAATCCGACAAACAAATAAGCAATCTGGTGTGCTATGAAATGAAAAGAACCATTTCTTACTGGGGTCAGTTGTTTCCAGATCAAAGTACACAAATGCTGGTTCTCTGTGTTGAACTGGCTTGAATTCGCCTTAAGCTACAGGCGGCGGGATTGCCTCTCTGTCTGCATCTGACTCATGACCAACTCCTAAAATTATAGATGACAAAAAAGTATAAACAATAAATGCATTTAACTGGTATTACACCAGGAAAGGGATAAAGAATTGTCATAAAAAGGTCATCCATATGAGTTATTTTTTAAGCTCAAATAACTTGCTGGCAGTAAAATGTATGAAGAATTTCAAAATAAATGCATAATTATGCACTTGATAAGAACCCTAGCAAGAAATAACACAACAATAGTTAAATGTGTTCAGTTTAGGACTCATCCTAAGCCTAAGATACTTATTTATCAAACTAGAAGGCGAGTGTGGCCCTATAATCATCCACCAGAAAACACTATGGCTACTTCCATCACCTCATGTGCACTCTTAACTACCCGCTCTTGTTTTAGCTTCAACCAGCAACATTTAAATGAAGGAAGCGCCATCTTGGCCTGGACACACTAACGTGTTCTCTGGCACTTTTTGGCATAATTCAAAGTGAGGATCCAAGGTGACACTTCTGCTTGCCCCAAGTGACCTAGTTTTTAATCTGAGTTGACCTGTGTTCAAAGCTGTTCATGATATCATTAATACAAACAGTCTGACAAAGTTTGAGGATGATCCAATCAAAACTGTTGCCACTAGAGGGTTAACAATGTATTCCAGTGATTTGACCTGGTGACCTAGTTTTTTACCCCAGAAGACTCATGCTCAAACCTAACCAAGATATCATTAAGACAAGGATTTTGACAAGGTTTGGTGAACCTCCAATTAAAACTGTGACCCCTAGAGTGTTAACAAGGTTTTTCTATGATTTGACTTGGTGACCTACTTTTTGACCCCAGATAACCCATGTTCGAACTTGTCCAAGATATCATAAGGACAAGCTTTTTGACAACGTTTGGTGAATATCCAATCAAAAGTGTGACCCCCTAGAGTGACCTAGTTTTTGACCCCAGATGACCCATGTTCGAACTTGTCCAAGATATCATTGAGACAAACATTCCGACAAAGGTCTGGTAAAGATTCGCTCAAAAGTGTGAGCACTAGAGCATTAACAACCCAAGGTGTGGACGATGGATGCCAGAGTAGACTGACTGATGATTATAGTTAAAAAGTTGTATACAAATAAATAAATTATATTTCACCATATAACACACTAAAGTTATCTTAAAATTATTTTTTGCATAAATAGACATGCATTAAGGTTTACAGACAATACAGTTCTAGTCCTACCTTGAAAATTTAGTTTGATTCTTGGCTTGAGCATTTTCTAACCCTTGTCAGGTCATTTTAAGAAATTTTAAAGAGGAAAACAATTAACAATAATTTAAATCATGGAGTAGAATTTATTTTACAATTATCATATGTATACAAAATAAAACTTACAAAAAGGTTAAATTTGAATGGATTAACTTACATTGTAACTGTCACTTCATATCCAAGTGGGAATTTTGGAGGAAAAATGTCAGGAACACAACAAACAGAACTGGTAACTCGCCTTTGATAACTGTGAAACAAAAACTAATAGCAACAATATCAACATTTTCAACAAACTTTTGACATGAACTCATTAAAAAAGGAAATCTCATACATATTTACAAATAATAATATGAAAAAATGCATGCAGCAGACATTGTCTTCATTTTTCCAGCAATAATCATTATTTGCTTGGTTATATAAAACTAAAATGCAACTATAAAAGTAAAAGCCATGCAATCAATAACCAAAAGGGAAACTCGGTAACTAGCCTTTGATATCTGTGAAATAAAAACTAGTCAACTGTAAAAACAATATCAGGTTTAACAAAATGCTAACATGTATGTAAATGAACTAAAAAACTAAACACGCCTTTTGACATGAACTCAGTTTTAGACAGAAAACTCAACTATATTTACAAATTATAAATAGACATTGTTTTCATTTTCTCAAGAATAGTCATGATTTACTTGCTTATATAAATGAAAAATACAACCATAAAAACAAAAGCCATGTTTTCAATAAACAAAACCAGTCTGCACGAAAAACTTTTTTTACCTATAGTCCTTTGGACTATATTTTGCAGAAGAAGTTATAGTCCGAACCATATTTTTATAGTCCGAAATTTTAAATAAAAAATTTGGCAAAACTTGTTCCTTTCTTATTTATTTTCATTTTTTGACATCAAATCAAATTCAAGCTGCAAAATGGCGGTATCCCTCTCTGGGCAATTTATTTTTAGCATTTGGTACATTAATCAACATTAAAATCATGTGTTTACCTTGATGTTTGTTTTGCAGCAGGGGTAGTGTCATCAACACCTGTCCACTTGTAATCATCCTCAGTCATGTTAACAGAAGCTGTACGGAGTACCTCTCTGTGAAAAATAAATTGTTTCAAAATTCAACAAAATTCGAAGCAAAATTTTAAAAATTGGTTGTTTTTTACATATAAGAATTCAAGACACATCCAATAAAATGCACAAGCGTATGAATTTTTTTTATGAATGAGGAAGTAATTCTGAAAACAAACATGCTGGAATGAATCAAACTTTTTCCTCTAGGTAAAAACAAACTAACCTTGCTGTAACTTTACATGCCAAACATGGATGCCTTAAAATTAGGATTGGCAGGTGGCTACATACTTTGTGAAGGGGGATGCATCAGGCATTGCAGATATCCCAAGATCTTCTATAAGGTCACCCATGGATTGCTTGGCCTGATCACTCTCCATACTTGAAATATCCCTAAAAATACACAAATTAAAATGAAACACAAGATATAAAAGCTTTCACCATTTTGTAACTTCACAAATATATATTTCCTTATAAAAAAAATATTTTACTATGACCATATAGCTATTTTAATTAGTTTAATTTTATGTTTTTAAATAAATCAATAAATTAAACATACTCCATTTCCTGTTTGAATATGTCAGTTGCAGCCATGGACGAAAAATTTACTGAAATCGTGTAATAGTTTCAAATTGTATGCAGATTAAACCAATAAACTTCTAAACTTCCAAACTTCTCTGGCTCTGATTTCCATCTTTTTCAGAGTAGTGTTGCTGTTGTTTGGCATGTTCAATGTTGACAGGAAATTATTAACACAATTAGGCCCTCCAATGCTGTCAATCGTAGCTAAAAAAATAAGTTCAATGAGCATTCAAACCATTTGAATCATTTCCAAAATTGCTTCATCAATAATTACAGATTTGGTTATGCAGCAATCATTTGCAACTTGCACAAATCATAATGTTGACAATGATCAGCTTTGATGTCTCTTCTATGCCGTGGCGTTTACTCAAATTACTGATTTTGCAGTGTTATAATGTGGATATCTCGGACTCCGAGGAACCAAGAATTAGCTGGGCTCAGAGCAGTGGTTACAAATGACTGGTGCTGTACAAATCAATGAAATATCTCACTAGTGCATAACAGTTTAAATATATATATATATATATAATCACCTTTGTTTAATGCAAATAATAAATCTGCAGTCCTTGTATAAAGTGCCCAAACAAATTATTAGGCTAGACTCATTCTAAACAACTAAGTAATTTGTTGCAATGTGGCAAAGTTCATTTCAGTTTGAAATCCTTAATACATTAATTGAACAAGGCACTTTTTTCACCATCATAAAAACTTCATGTGTCCAATAATCATTGTCTCCCTTTAATCACAACTGGTTTGGGACAAGTTTCCTGTCTTCAATTGCATAACAAAATTCTTTAATTTGTTCAAATAGGTACCCTTATCTAGCTGGCTTGATCTTGGGCTGTGCTAGTTCATTCAGCATAGCTGAAGAGTCAATCACTGGGTTTATTATAACAAGTTATGCTTTATAGTTGGAGAATCCAATTCTGTTTTGTATATATTACACCTAGCTCAGAACTGAGAAATGAAAACTCCTAATACTGAGATAGATGCTTCAGTGACTTAAAGTACAGTTGAAGAAACTGCATCCAATCAAAGAATTGTACGTCTAGTCTCTCCTTCATGTTATTAAATTTCCTTCTTGGTTTCTTAAGTTTAGCATCATCTGAAAATAAAACGTAATAATTTTAGTTTGTTTGTTTGTTTAGATGTTTTCTGGCACATCAACATCTAATGGTTATGTAGCACATCAAAATGAAAACGATAAAAATAATAAGTCATTTAAGAAAATAATGTAAACTTAAGATGTAAATGTAAAAATATAATAATATGAATAATTTGAAAATTGGACTGTTGCAACAATAAGGGTGAGTAATAGCCTACAATTTTAAAAGTGTATAAAAAGTTATCACAGTTTATTGTAAAGACTGATTTCCTTTAAGTAGTTGATAATTGTTTCAGGTGAAACAGTTTTGAAAAGGGTGGTAAAATTTTCAACATTAAAATGCTGTATGGATAGGTTGAAGATAAATGCGATCAATAAGAATATGTTTGATACAATATGGTGCACTACATGGAATACATTCTGGTATATTATCTCTGGTGAGAAGCCAAGAATGGGTTAAACGACAATTACCAATTCTGCATTTTATTATCTCTTCACAATGAATGGACCTGTCAGATGGGTGCCATTTGCTGAGAGTTTGCTTGACTGAGTGGAGTTTGTTGTTGATGTCAGTATTTGATAATAATTTTAGTGGTAATGCATTAATACTTATGATATAATCGAGAACTTACAAGTATGTCTGCTTGAGGTCATGGATTGTAACCATTAAAATCAAAATTTGTTCAAACGAATACCTACTTCATGAAAAAATGAAAATTTAGCTCAGATATGGTCATTCAGAATGGATAATTGTCCAATGTAAGCTTATTACTGAAATTGACTCACTGTCTGTCTCAGCACTTGATGCTTTACATATGACTTTAGATATTTCTGTTGGTGACACTGGTTTTGCTGCAAGTAGATAAACGACAACATGTTTCTAACCCATATACAATAATTATGAAGTTTTGGTGCAACTGAGTAAAACTGTATTTGACATATTTTCTTATTTATGCTGACAATTCTTTGATTTTTACCTCACATGTATCATATGTTTTATATTCTAGCCTCGTCAAGTGTTAATTCTGATGTATTTCTTACATGTATTCAAAAATTAATAAACAAAATATATTTTAAATGATATGTTGGTGAACCCATAAAACTGACTTATTGCAATTTTACACCATTTTGCTTAATTATTCTGAATTGAATCAATCACAATTTATAGTGTATTGAAGACTGTGATAAAATTATGAGAAGGTTATGTGTTAAAATCAATTCTTGATGCCTAAATGAAATCAACTGCACTTATGTCAGAATCACGAATATTAACAAAGATGACAAATACATATTTTTTTTCAAATATCATATAATGTACTCACTTTGTTCTGAGGTAACCAAAATTTCAAAGTCATTCACAGCATTGTCTGTACGAAGATTTTCTTCACTGGCTACTTTTCAATCACATGTTTATCCTATACACATGTAATAAAGACAAAATATATAACGTGAAAATTCATCAACTGAGTGTTTGTTTCTCCTGCATGATAAATGATGAATTAACTGATGATAACCATAAATTTGAAAATACTAAGATTATGTCTACACAGTCAATACAAAGCTTTGTACATAAAATAATAAATAACAGGTGATTTATCAGTGCTCAGGCATCAAATCTTCCACATTAACTATTAGTAAATTTTATACAATGAGAAAGCTTATTTCATAAAACAACTTACCATCAGTGTCAAACCCTGTGATTATGCCAGAGATACTTGCCCTTTCAGCTACAAGCCTGCCGAGTCCGCTCTGCTGGTGTACACTGTGGAGCCATAGAACCAGCATCAGTCTTACATCTGCTTGATCTTGCCAGATTGAGTTTTGTCTTGGCTAAGAAAGGAACATTACAAAATTATGCAATCAGCCATCATGTCAAGACATGCAACTTACAATTATGTAAACAGAAACATGTTAATACCACTGTACTAGAGTCAAATCAACAATATATCTGTTATCCAGGTGGAAATTGCAGACTGTTAGCACAAAACTTAGTACTATTAACCAGAACTATCTTATGTATGAAAACAGAAATTTTGCTTACAGTATAAGGAAATAACAGGCATCATGTTCGAAGACTGACAGATTCATCCTAAGTTACCTATTCATACATTTTCCAATTTTGAATGACTTAAGCAATAAAATGTGTATCATTTTATACAGATCACACTAAATATTTCTAGTGATTAGTATAAAAATTGTTACAAACAGTACGAACAACTTGAACAATGATGCATATTTTTATAACAACTCATTAATAATTTGGACAATCAAGCAAACACTCTGGGTTCTTTAAAATACATAGGGACAAAATCAGGATTGTGGAAATGTTTCGGATAATACCAGGTATTCAGATAATCAGTTGTTGAATAACCAATGCTTTACTGTATGTTAAGAGGTTAAAACTAAACTAATGTGATTAAGTAGTTTTACTAATGCTTCAGTTGTGATATAAATTTGTTCTGAAGATAAATAATTAAGTACCAGCAAATTTAAAAAATTAATATAACATAAAAATATGTTATTAAACCTAAAGTAGGAAAATAAAAGATAATACTGACCTACTTTTACCAAAGCACGTACCAGGTTACAACATTATTCTTTGGCCCCTACAAATGTCAAAATGGAATTGAGCATTTGTTTTACCAAAACTATAATGTTTGAGATAATGATGAACTAGACTGACAACCAAGTTTGCTCCCTTCCCAAAAGACTCCCCTTCATCAATTACAGTCTAACCTGTGTTTGCGGCCACCACCGAATAAAGGCCACCCTGTGAATAATGGCCATTCTTTGAAAAATCGTCATTGGTTATTCAGAACAAACTGATCTCTGAACAAAGGCAACCAGTCAATAAAAGCCACATTTTGTCTTTCCCAATGGTGGCCTTTGTTCACAGGTTTGACTGTAGACAGTATGTTAATTGTGTACCTGAAAATAGGAGATATAAATAGATCAAAACTTAAAATTCACTGTATAAATAAATGACTATATGTTTATGAGTAAAACCTTTCTCAATGTCTCAGCAGAAAATGTGAATGTAATAAGAAATGTATAGTATACTACACCAATGAGATGAAATACATGACCTCAGTCAGCAATATCTATAAACATCTTCAAAATGTGTAATATTTCTTCTAAGCAAACTTGTTCCAGACATGTATAATATCAAAGCTATCTATGCCAAGAAGTTTCCTATCCATTGTTATATATTTAGAATGTTCAACAAAATTACCTGAACCCTCACAGCATACACCAAATATGTTGTACTTCTGGGGAGTCTTAAAGTAAATTAGGCCTGTTTGCTGGTTATGATGAGGCTAGTGCACCTGCTGTACAAACTTCCACAGTAATGAAATGTATCTACCACTGTACAGGGATAATTGCCTGAAAATATAAATTGCATTAATATGATAATTCTTCAGTTGAACTGACTTGGACTCAAATTTGTTCTTCAGCATTATATAATGCAATATTAGAATTATTGTGCTATGTACTAGAATTATTTTGTTCCAATATACTAGAATTATTGTGTTGTCGGACATGCGTTAACATCAATTTATAAAACATTAATGTTGCGATTCATCTAATAATTGGTGAGAAAAGTGTTGACATTACTAACACAAGTCTGTACTAGGTTTGTAGTAATGTGTGGACATAGATCATTCTATAGTCTTTGAAATGTTTACAAACTGACACTTTCTAAAATTTAGTTCTAATGCTACATTTTTATACATTTGCGCCCAATTGTATAAACATTGGTTAATATTAACCACTGGGTTAAATTTGAGTTAAGATTAATTTTTTGGTTAAAGTTTGGTAAAGCAATTGCATAAAACTTTGGTTAAATTTGACCAGATATTATTTATGGTCAGATTTAACCCAAGCGTCTGACATTGGTGAAGAAGTTGTCAAGATCCTCAGTTTGTCTGTTTACTGGTCTGAATTGTCGAAATTGTCTAGCGTTTGGTACAACAGGGGTAGCCATTTTGTTTATGGTTAACGTTTGGTTAACTTCTTAACCTTACCTCAAATTTAACCCAGTGGTTAAATTTAACCAATTTTTATACAATTGGATCTTGGTGTATATCAGACACAGTGTTATCAGATGGTAGCAACAAAACATAGAATCATTTGTAATAAGCATATCACCCTTGCTATGCCAAAGCGTTATCTTGAGCATTTTGACAAACATATCTTATTATTCTTTTCCCATCAGTAATGTTAGAATGTTGGGTAACTTTTTAAATTTTTAGCTGAACCATACATTTACATAGCTGTCAAGGGTCCACTGGCTTCAGGTATGTGATTTTGAAAACTGGGGGCCACGAGGCCCCTGAAATATAGCTAATTCAGCATGTAAAATGCATGGTAGCACCATTTCATATCAATAAAACTGGTTACCACTGAAACGAGAATGCAGACACTTGTTTACATAGTTGAAATGGTCGATTTTTATGCAAAGCAGACACACTGATAGTCTACGGTTCAAAATACATTTGTAACTTGCATTTTTATTTTTCTAGTGGACAACATTTTTAATATGCCTGTGTTCTAGACAACCAAGTGTGTGAGCGTGATTCAATGCGTGTGACACATACGCAATGTGTGCGACTTGACAAGTATGCATTTATGGCACTAAATGTTCACTATCAAGAGATTTTGCAATGTGCACAATTTCTCCCTGTTAATAAAGGTGCAAAACAAAATAACCTTCTACAGACAGAATGTCCATGAAAATAAATCATTTGAGAAGGTCTGTCTCTTTCTTTGACCTCATGCTTTTAGCAAGAGTTAAATAACTTGTTTCATAACAACCCATTATAAACAGTGCAATTAGTTCAACTCAATTCTAATCTGACTCAATTATCAGTAATAACAGTAATGTCATAGAATTTTGAAGATACAACTCATCAACATAGTTCAGTTCGTTCACAAAACATCGTTCATTCTCGATGATCAACAATTTCGTTACACATAATATTTCATTTTGATTTTGCGGACTTAGTGCAATTAATGTGTTGCTATAAACACTCAATCCCCAGGCTCAGTCGTAACCACTTCCGGGTTAGGTCACAAATAAATTACAAAAATTAAATTACATTTTTCAGCATTTTCAACAATTATTACAGTAAAGTCAACAATTTTCCTGTAATGTTGACAAATAAAAAACATTCACAGCAAAATTTAAACCATGACATGCACTGACAGTCGAAATCACAATTTAAAACTTTCAGGATCTTCATCTTGACCTTTGACCCCAAAGATATCTAGGCAGGTGTAATCCGCGGAAAAGCATTGAAAATGCGGAAAATTTCCGTAATTTCCAGAAAGAAAAAGTTTTAAGAATGCATTATTTTTGTTCCTACCAAATGAGATCACAATGATTACATTATATGTGTTCAAATAATATAATCGTACAACAAGACAGCAATAGTTAATTGAACTAATTCACCAATGTTACTGTCAAAATTAATGTCTAAAGGCAAAGTGTATTCCCCAGTCCTGAAGCTAAAAAAAATAAAAAAATAATTGATTTCATGATCACGGCCCTAGTTTTTTTATTTCTACATTAACAACAGGTTCCATTGTAGACACAGTTTTGTGATTTTTTTTTCAGTTATTATATGCATTACACCTTTTATTTGATAGAGACTAGTTTGTCTGGCCCGTGCATCCAGCTTATTTCTCGATAATGGCACTTTTTCAGCCCAGATAGTTTAATTTTGTTTTAAATATGTTGGTACATCTTACTGCAATAAAAGCCATTCTATGACAGGCTGTATTATCACCCATAACTTTAAAATTTTGTTACGGCTTTCTGCACTAAAAGCCATTTTATGGAATGCTGTATTCTGTTATATTTTTTAAAAACTTCTTCAGTCTCGAGCACCATGACACAAATAAATTGTATTCTACACTATGAACTTTGAAATCATCACCCATTAATGTTTTAGTATTGGCTTCCATGGTGCATGCACTTTATAGAATAGGGAGACTTGTGTATACTAACTGACTGACACTTCATTTGGCACACCATTGAGCTGAATTCTGTCTCTAACATAATCATATTTGCTGCTGTAACATCCTTCAGTTTGTGACGACTAAAATTCTTCAATCTACAAAACAGATTACATCATGAACACTTAATTCATAATTCTTAAGAAACTAGGAATTTAAAACCAAAAATAGTTAAATAAATGAGTTTTTTTAAAATATTTTAAATGGCCTAAACTTAATTTTCAATCCCTCAGATTGGTTTCTGAGATGAAAATTAGTATTTTCTACACACAAAAGAATCTTAAATTGCAATTATATCCAACCACATAAGTTAAAGCTTCAGAAAAAAGTTGACTTCCAAGCAAAAATATTTTTTATTTTCTCACACAATTAAAAGTAGACAACATTACGATGTAATTTCTCCTGAATAATAACAACGCTCTTTTCTCCAATCTCTCTTAACCCTTTGCCTCATAATATCACATTTCCCCACATGTGAAGCAAACAACTTTCAAAAACATTCTGGCAAAAGAAGCCATTGCATGTAATGAGTAATGGCTTCTTTTGTCACCATGTTTTTCACTCTGTAAGAGAGAAATAACCAAATTTTCATAAATAAATTGATGTTTTGTATATTTGCTTTGAATTTGGAAGAGTCCAAAATATGCTTATGAGGCAAAGGGTTAAGTCAAGAAAACTGCTGATAATCTTGCTCTAAAAATATCAAGTGACAGCTAATTATGTTAAATGATAAATAATAGTTCAAACGCCAAAAATTTATTGTAAAAAAGAAAATAAAACAGGCAAAAATTGACCTATCCTTGAATTTGGAAAAGGATAAAGTATAATTATAAATTGTGATTATAAAAATACTTACAATTTTGTCTATAGCAGTATTTTCAATAAACCTGGACCCACTCACTATTTTACCATGACACTTTCCTCGAACCCTTGTCAATATAACACAAATTATTATAAGAATACATATACAATACATAGGCGGATCCAGGATTTCTAGTTAGGGGGGGGGGGGGCAGGAACTGAACGAGTAGGCTGGGGGTCCAAAAATGATAAGGAATTGTATGTGAATTGTATGGTATGTCATTGTGTTACTGTACTTGTAACTCATTTTTGACATTTATATATATATTCATGTAAATATCATATTTCATGATAGAAAAAACCTTTGCTTGGACAATTGGGGGGGGGGGGGGCGTAGGCACCTCACTTAACAACCTCATCAATATCAGTTTTAAACATTTTCAGATCAGTTTTAAATATTTTCTCTATGTTTAAACTTGATAATCAGTCCATCTCAATATTATATTTTACAGGTTCCACAAGTGGTCTTTATGTAGAGATTATGCAGTATGTTTATTCAGTATAATTAAATCAACAAAGGCCAAAAAAATAATAGGCTTGTTTCTGGTCACCCGACCGACCCAATATTTTACCAGCCAACTCATAAGTATTTACTGTGTCCGAATCATAGTGCAATATTGTAATTTTCACAAGTCATTAATGTAACAGCACACATATTCCCATAGAGTTTTGCCGATAAATGTAAAAAAAATAAAAACAAAATAAAAAATCTCTACACTTACAATCAAAGACAGTATCATACTGCAATGATAAAACCAGAATACATCCTGCTAACTCTGATAAAGATTTGATAAAATTAAATTATTTTAGCAAAGGTATTTCTTGTGTAACAGTGTTATATAAATAATATATGTGTTTATAGTAGTTTGTATGCCCAATTGGTAGAGCAGCAGATGGTAGAGCAGCTGACTTGCAAGCAGAAGGTGCCATGAGTGTGTGGCTAGCCTTGGAATCCTAGAGCTAGGGTTAAGCAAAGGCTGGGTTAGCTTAAAGAACCTGTGCTTGTCGCTTAATATTGACTAAAGGAAGGAGAAATGTAACAGTGTTGTATATATATGTGTTTATAGTAGTTTGTATGTCTGTCTGCCCGATTAGCTCAGTTGGTAGAGCAGCTGACTTGCATGGTAATGGTAGTTAGTGTTGCTGTACTTGCAAATATGTATACATCGCCATTAGTCACAAAGATATTAGGTTTTTATTTAAACCTTGATCCTGATAAATCAACAATTACTAAAATGAGACAGGCAAAAAGTTTCATAATTTATACAAATACTTACGCTATGTATGGTGATCTCTCTCCAAAGAAAACAGTAAATGAATCAGTAGGATCAGCCAAACCTGAATATAAATAATTTAATTACAGTGTCAATACAGTGGAAAAATAAAAAACATTTAAGATTAACAAGTTTGAATACAAGAAAAAATTTACCAGTAACAAATTATAAAGTAAAGATGCGCTTCACATGGCCAGCAAAATCAACCGTCAAAGTTGCCAGAGTCGTACATTTGTAGGTCCAGGCAAGTAAACTTTTGCATTTTAGTTGTCTGTGAACAAGTAAAAATTCAGCAACTACAGACAGATTTCTGGCAGTAGATCCAAATTTTCCATACAAAGAAAACATGTTCACGAAAGTGAAAGTGGAATTAGTAATGTTTTAGTAATTAGTAATGTAAATTTGTTTTATTCCTAACAATCAGCTGTAAAACTGATATGTGGTCCTACATTATTATCCATTTTGTCAGTCATGTAGCAAGCTTGGCAAAAATTAAGAGTAAATCATTGTTTATTCATGGCGCAGTTTGCTGATGAATTTTGTTATATTTTCATGGATAAAAGTTGAAAATTAAAAAAAAAACGGAAATCTTAACCTCGGTGCCACGGAAACAATAAAAACCAGTAGGGTCTGGAGTTAGGAAGCAACAGAGGTTCTGGAAAATTTCAGGAAACTTTTGACCATTTATTTTGTGCAATGGAACTGTTTCTGATCAAATCTCTGACAGCAAAGCCTGCTAGCATAGATATGCACCTAAATTGTCCTTCACATCACACTAAACTACATGCTTCTACTAAAGTTTTTATAGCCTACTGTTTAGTGTTAGAGATGTTTGATAATACAAGCAAGAAGCGAACACAGTAGCTCCTTATACCAACAGTAAAAATGACAAAAATAATTTTCTAAATTATTTGTCCATGGACCAGTAAAATTTTCTGAGATGTTGCCAGCCCTGACCTCAGTGTATATTCACCTAGTATTAATTAAGATATATCAAATTTTCTAATTTTAAATTAGGAAATGCCACTAATACTTATTCATGCGAAACTTTACACAGTTTAGGAATTGTTTACACATTAATTTGTGTCAATCCATCCTTTACAACTGCTTTGGGGGTCACAGGGTGATTATATGTACTATCAAAACCAGAAGCACAAGGAAATAAGGGCTCAATATCAGTCAGAATTATTGATACAATATTTGTATCCACAAAATGATTGATATCGGATGTATCATATGGTATTTTCAGAACATAATAAATGTACATAACCCTTGTCAAAAAATAGCGAAGCTTTCCAGAAAGTGCAGTTGTTGAGAAGCTTAAATGCAGCTTTTGCAAAGCTTCTGCATTAGAAGGTGCGTTTTTCTTTAAAAGGTCCGCAAAAGCTGCGTCTTTAACAAAAAAGTGAAGGTTTGGCTTGAGGAATTCTGCACCTTTTGGTTTTAAAAAACGCAGCTTTTGCAAAGGTGCCAATACCACCAGCTTTAACACGGCTTTAACGTAGCTTTTGTGTATGTTAAACGTAGCTTTAAAGCGGCTTTAACATAGCTTTTGCGAAGCTTTTTTCGCAAGGGAAGAGCAACAAAACTGCACTTACAAATTAACATATCAAAAACTCAGTTGTATTCATACGTCAGATAAAGAAACAGAAATCCAACACAAGAAATTCATATATTTTCATATTTTTATTAAAAAATGAGTATCTATCAAACTGGTCTGCATTTAAGCAAGATTTTCTATTGAGGCGATGTCACCAGAGGTTGAAGAAACCCTGTCTGAAACTACTAATGAACAACCAGATATTTTGCTGCTAACTAAGCCATAATTGATACATTTGTAATGATGAGACGCACTGTGCCTGTACAAACATGCAGACATCTTTTTCAGGCTGCAACACTCAATTTATACTCATATCAAACATCAAGCTCCATCAGAATTGATTGTTTATGAAATGTATTTCAAATCTAATTTCTACTTTGTGCATGCTTTTATTGTTGGGAAAAAGCTTTACCTCAGAATAATTATTGTTCAATTCATTCAACATCTAAAACAGTGCAAAAAAATACAAGAACTTACTTAATGTGGCAAGCATGCTCAAAATATCAAGCTTTCTGCAAAGGTAATGTTATTTTGTCTGAGGTATTCTGTTTGTTTGTTTTCAAACTGAAAATAGAATAATAGAAATTTGCAAGCCAGTTTTCAATAAATATCAAGTAATAGTACAGAGCCCTAATTTTTTCCTATCAAACTTTGAATGGATATAATTGACAAATCTTCTATTCCATAAAAGCACATAATAAATATATCTACAAACCTTCATCCAATGTGAAACCAATTTTGAGTTTCTTAAATTTATCATCATTCACAAATAGTTTCACTCCTTAAAAATCTCTAATCACTTCATCTGAAATAAAAGCATACAAATACGAAATATTTTCAAAATCCAATTACTGATTATTACGGACTAAGCCTTTTAAATAACAGAGCAAGATTTAAAGTTTCAGAAATCTATTTACAAAAATAACCCAAAAAAGTTAATAGATATGATTA
This sequence comes from Lutraria rhynchaena, assembly GCA_008271625.1. Lineage (NCBI taxonomy): Eukaryota > Metazoa > Mollusca > Bivalvia > Venerida > Mactridae > Lutraria > Lutraria rhynchaena. Next base: position 64,741 of record VIBL01000437.1, read on the forward strand.
TAAAAAAAAATAAAAAAAGATGATTATACCTAAAATGTGATAATAAAATTTAAAGGACTTTCAAACCAATATGCAAAAGAAAATAATACAAACAAAGTAATGAAATCATTGACAATCAAAGAGTCCTCTGTTTTAAAATCACTGTGTATAGAAGAGTTTACTTAAGGCGCCTGCTGATTGGATGAATGTTCATAAATTATTCCATTAACACTAATAAAGAAATCTGAATTTGGTGTCTTGATTTTTCTGCCTGATATTTGTCCAATATTAATGTTTCTGTCTGAAAATAGATTTTATGGTCTTCCACGGTAGAAATCCAATTTTTCACGTACAGTTGTATAAGAAAAAACCTCCCCTCTTGGGAGCTAAAAGATTATATAGAACTTGTATAATAACTGTACATTACTAGTATTAAGATATCAGACATTATAACTATTTAACATATACTATATTTAACAATAATTAAGAACATTTACAATTGTCTGAAAGTCCATTAAAAATAACAGTCAATAATTAAAATAGTTATTCCTGATGATGAACAAGTATATTTACTTTTTACAATAATATCACACTTATAACAAAAATATGACAATTAAATATTACCTTGATTTCTATTATCAAAAATCCCTTTTCAATGTTTATCCAATTATTTTGCTATGTAGCAATATTAAATTAATTTTAAATCTTACTTAGATTTAACTATTTTCACTTATTGGAAATGTCCTGGATAAACAACTTGAAAAATAGTTTTGTAATTTCACGTTTCTTTGTCTACGTTAATTTTTATGATGTTATCTGTCTGGCCTAAAACTTGCTCTGAAACAATGGTCATCTGCAACCTGCTAAATATCATATTTTTCATGCAAAACCCAGCGAAACCTGAGCTTATCAGAGTTTGGGGAATGAGGAGTTGATAAATGTTAGTGCCAGAACACCAACAGATAGATTTATAGTGTGCAGAAAGATAATCTGGGTAAAGGTGACAGAACAAGACAAGTATATTAATAAGGCTATTTACAAGGTTTAAGGGGTCGTAGGAATATAACACTGATGGTCAAATCATGAGCCAAAAACAATTAAATACCATGCTATAATGTAAGTACTTCTGTATAACTTAAATGAAACAGGCGTTTACTGGCCTCTGTCAAGACTATATTATGATTTTCAGCACTGAACACCACACTGGCTTATACATGTACTTACTGGACAAACAGGAACAACAATTGTAAGAGAGTTTAGTAACAGAGATGGCAGAGTATGGTTCTTACCTTCTGGCATCATTTTAGCTGTATCTTTATTTGGAGCCATCTAAAATGTACAAAACAATATCAGGGCTTTTTTTTCTTTCTATAACTAGGGCCATTTATAGGCGTCTCCCCTCAGGAAAAATCCTTAAATTCATGCAGATTTCCCCTAAAATTCTGTTTGCATCAAGTTGTTTTCTTCCCCTTTTGCAAAAAAATGATGTTTTATTTTTTCCCAAATTTAGCCATGAAAAAAGCCTTGAATATATGTTCATATTTCATTTAATGCATACATTGAAAAAGTATATTCTTCATGATTCAGGAAAAATATTTATGACTTGAATATTATATGACCCAAAGTTAACTTTAGATACAGCAAAAAAGTTTTTTTCTTGAAATATCTCCAATGATATCTCATTCTGTATTAGTTGTAACATGTTTTCAGCCAAACAGGGAGACATTAGGCCTTATACATTTATAGAACAGCCTTCAATACTTTATTCTGTAAACAATGATTCTGCAACAGTTGACGCAATACAGTGTTAATATATATTAAATTTCTTCTGGGTGATATCGTCTGCCTGTTCGATTTAAAATTAAACTAAAGAACAATAGTAAATACACTGCATATAAAATCAAGCTTATCAATACTATGAAAGTACAAATGATCACTACAGTATGGTAGGAATCACATATTCTATATACGGTTGATTCTCATCATGTCAAACTCTCTAATAACAAAATTTCAGTTATGTCAAGCTGTTTCTAGACTAGTGGTCCCGATTATTTTGTTCTGTTCAATAAATGATAATAGTACGCTTACTTCCAATCAACTTATCTCAAAATTTCATTATATATATACAGGGACTCTACATTACATTGTAAATGATTATGCATGTAACAGTGGTGTTAATATACCGTTTAGTAATTTCATATTTTCTAAATTCACAATTTTCACGAACTTGCTTCCGTTTTTAGACTCTTTTTAAAAGCACAAAAATCATTGGGTAATCTGAATAAATTTTACCAAATCAAAACTCACGTTGCATGTAAGTAAGATGCTAAAGCGTGCTTAAGACCGTTACATTCCGTCTATTCTGATCGGACCATAATTATGCCAAGGTATTTCGATGTTGAGTATAACCAAAGATCTGAACCATAATCTTGTACCAATATACATATACTGGTGTGAAGAAAATCAGCACAATTTAACATATGACAAGCGTCACTTATTTAAATGAGAAAAAGATGCTTTAAAATCCCAGACGCCCGGATATTGTTAAAATTAGCTGCCCATCGAAATAATAAAGCTCGCGAGATGCGTGTGCTTTGGCATTTATAATAATACATGTGTATTACCGGTTAACACTTATAGCTGGAGAATAAGTTTAATCCGTAAAACATGTATAAAGTTTTAATGAAATCGTAATTCCAAATCTATACTAGTAAACCGAGACGACCCCAAAACAGAATTGTTGTGTATTAATATCTTGTCCTGCGCTAAAAAGCAATATGTCTCAATGCCTGGAACCCAAAATGCAGAATTAAACTTCCGTAATACATTGTTATAATCATTTTCAAAACGGCCAACAGTGTGTGGGCCCCACATTGAGTCTGGAAAACTGCAAAAATTCTTATGACACGTCCCTGCTATTTACATCGTAACACTTGCTCAATGAATCTGACTTATTTTCTGTAGGAATCCGTCTCATTATTACAGACATTGTTCTGAATGCAAATGTCGAATCTGCGTCGCCATCAAATGCAGATCAACTTTCATATTACCGTTACTTAAACTATTTGTACACAATTCTGATTACACTAATTTACATTCAGACACCTTAGGAAACAGTGTAGCTGACAATTCACGGACTCTGTTTTTGCTATATGCGCGACCAGTTTATGTGATTGAACTGCATTATTCTTACTAGCAATATAAGCGGCGCATGCAACGTTACTAGCATCTGAATGGATATTAACATACTCTGACTGAGGCAGAAAAAATGATTTTGAAAGCTTGATAGAAATATTGTTTTCGATTCACTTATTAAGAAAAAAAACAAAAATTGCTGGGCGGTCGATATATATCAATTATATATATATAATATATTATATCTATTTTTCAATCTTCAAACTTGAAATGCTCTCTCCAGACGTGCCTTTTTACACGACTTAAATCAAGGATAAGTCTTTTTCCCTACACTATTAACCGAAACTGATAGCGGACTCACAATATAAGGTTTAAAGGGCACTTCTATAACGCAACCAGTGAGATTTCCGTGTCTATGTTTTCTTAGCAAGATATTATTGCTCTAGCTACTGCCTTCCGAATTCGTTTATCATCATCGCTCTCACTGGCTGACTCATCGGTTTCATACTCAGCTACAGTGTCCCAACCGGCTAGTGATTTGTAAGCTAACGTAGTCAGTTTATTAATATGAGTAACTGACTTGGAACCAAATTCAATTATTTCGAAGGAACTCTGTTTATCTACCTGCCGAACTAAATCTGTTACACTGGAAATATCATCTAACACTTCACTGTTGAATTCAGACTGCCTTTTATTTCCAGCGTACTTGAAGTAATGAGATTTGGATGGTTAGTTTCATTTTGTCAGTAGAGCTGTGAATTCCCTCTTGTATCACCTGTTTAATAATTGAAATGTTGATTAAAATAGCTCTGTAGAAGAGCGAACGAGTCTGGAATAATATCTTCCCTGAAACCATCGCTTCTGTCTTGAACACGTGGCGTATTGTCAACATTAGTCGCCTTAAAGCGCAATTTACAAATTATGTAGCAGAGCAAACCTTGAATGAACATGGATTACTTATAATTAGCCACCATTAGATATCTAAGAAGCACGGAGCGCACGTGCAAATAGACGCCTGGATAACTTTATTATCTGATAAATACATATATGCTCTGTTCATTAAGGCATGTAAATTATAAAATTCCTGTAGCCATAAAAGTGATGACAATTGTTCAATATAATTACATATGGTTATTTGACACTGTTGATAAAAAAGAAGCGTCATTGATGATATGCTCAGTATAGTAGTGTATTTATATGTGACGATAATCATCATCTATTGGTGTAAAGTAATCACGATGAATTTACATTCTTTGTTATTTGCCGCCCAGTGGTTCCGCACACACAAAACCGAGGTCTGTAGACCCAACGCACACACCATGCAAATGAGCGGGTGGGCGTTTTTAATCATGTGCATGTCAGCTGTCCATCAACGCGCTAACAACCAAGATATAGCGTTTTTAAAACTTCTCAAAATGTTTATTTTGTTTGTCTGGAAGATTAAGTAGTGTACACCGCCTGTCATAAAAATACCACCAAGATTTTTGCATCATATTGTATGCATGCAGTATGCTTGCAGTATGGTTCGCTTTCTCATTATAAACAAAATAAAACGCAAACAATATAATTATTGTTCTGTTTCGATGGTATGTTTTATTTACGTGCGTTATTTGGTGACATTTCAATAAAATCATGCTTGTAATAATCTCAGTGCATGCATCGGTGGGTCAGTGCATCAGACGTTAGGATTAACCTAGAAAAAATACAAAAGAGCGCTTGGTACTCATTAAGTTGCTTATATTGCAGATGGTTGTGAATGATACATGGTTGTCTATTTAATTTCGGCGGTATTAATGCTGTTAGAATATCAATAAAGAGAAGGATAGATAATGTTGTATATTTTATATCCTAATTTAAGATGATAATCAAGGATGATGAAAGATGCCATGCTTAGTTGCGACACAAGCAACTGAAGTTTGCAATTTTAATGATACAGTAAAACCTCACATAGCGACCACCTCAATATTACGACCATTCTGATATGACTACCACTTATTTTTATTGCTGGCGTTCAATATTGATTCAACTTAATAATAAGAGCACCTCGTTATTACGACCGATTTTTGGTGGTTCTGAATGTGGTCTCATTATTGAGGTTTTACTGTAGTTTTTGATTATGAGCATAGCTAGCTGCTTGTTTATGAAGATTGTTAACAAACACAACCTATGTAGCTTATGATCACAAAACCGCGCAACGGATGAAAATGCTCGGTCTGTGTTTAATTGTTTGATTAAATATTGATTTTTATTCAGCGAACATCGTTGTGTTACAGTACAGGGCATAGTGAGGTATTTAGGCGAGCATTATATGTAAACTGTTTTAAAAAGACTTTAGCATCCTTTCTTGTATATAATAAAATGGATAGGATTGTTCGTTATTTTATGAGTTCCAATGTTTCCTACGTCAGTATTTTCGAACTTAGTACTTGGCGTACGCTAAATTTTCAATGCGTTTCATAATGATAGTCCGAATACCGATTCTTCTGTGGATAATATTTGGAAATTTGGTACTCGGCTAATCCCACATTCTATATAGTAATCCCAATGGTACTACAGACGTTTTCACGCACATTCTTACTTTTGACGATAAGGAAAATTACCAGAGCAACATAATTTCATGAACAAATGCACCAATGGCATAGTATCTTTTATATCTAATCAAACAATGGCAAAAACAGTAGAAAAAAACGATTGCAATAATGTGAATGAGATTATTTTATTTCTACAAGCTGAAAGTATTGTTAAAATTGTTAAAGAGGCATCAATATCTTCTGTAGTAAACGGTGCATGTAATAAACTATACTGTCATTTGAAACATTCAGTTGAATGGTCGCTGAACTGAAGGCATCAGGGAAACGATTCTGAAATAAAAAAAAAACGATGCAAAACAACACGAAAGGGCTAATAACTTAAATAAGCATTTGTAGATTTTGACCCATCGTATATATAGACATGAAAAATATTCTAGAAAACAACCAATTCAACACATAATTATATTGCTAAGTAGTAATCATATGTATAAAAAAAACGGACATATTTTGTGACATAAATATTTGTTAAATAATGGTTCTAATGTACACTCAAACGCAAAGCACGCGAAAGTTCAATGCTACACAGAAATATTAATATAACAGTATTGCCCATTTATCCTTATTTGATAGTTACCCTAGATACGTCAAGTTTTTCGACATGTGAAAATTTTGTTGTTGCCCCCTTCGACAAATAGAAAAAAGAACTGTACATATCGCACGTAGACCTACAGTTTTCTTTATCAAATTATATTGTTACTATGTTTTTTGCATCTTATATCGCGAGTTTTTATTCAAATGGATTTTCCTTTTCGTCAGCCGTCCTAAAATGGACTTCTTCCATTGACTTAAATGCAATAAGTCAAGGATTGTCACTGTTTTTGAAACATATCACAATAAAGCATTTAAGTTATAAACGTTTCCAAATCTGTCCTAAGATACCGCGTAGTATGCTTGGACATTAGGCGTGTAATACGTTCATATTGAAATATTATAGTAAACATTACTCTAACCTTAACCCTATACCTATGGAAAGCTATCGAAATCACCTTCTTCAAACATTGAATCACTCTGTAGAAAATATAAAACATGTTTTTATATAACCAAATATATATAGTATTGGAGCTCCATTCACAAAAAATAGACAAGAATATATAAATTCAGATTGAGTAATTGCAGTACGCCTGTAGTTTAACAATTAGCCTCATATGTAGTTAAATGTTCGGCTACCAATATATCTCTCGTATTGGTTTTCGATTTTGATTTATTGTGGAAATAAAGGAAGTTTTGTTGTTTTTTATTTTGACCTATAATCCTCAAAGGTATATTCAGGTACCTTGTATTGTGTATGTTTTTCAAGAGAAACCATGTGTTATTCCAAATATAATTTGTAACACGAGATATTCAAATTAAAGTAATGAAGAGGAATTACATTTACTATAAATGCACAATATTGTGGTTATACTCATGTCTGTCAATACCTTCAATTCAAATCTTTTGCCAGTGGCCCTCTTAATACGTCCTCCACGACCACCAAGATAAACATCCTTGATACTTAGCTCATCGGATATCGCTAATGAAAGAAACTAACATAAATGTTGGTTTATATTAAAATCACAGAACGAAATATATTCCATAACAAACTACATTCATGATAAATTTTCTGTCAAAACCTTCCGGATAACATGTACCCCATTCCGAATATAGCTCTTATTTAAGGAGTACATATCCCTCGGCAAGAAAACTATAGAGTATGTATATATTTAATTCTTACGCAACCGAACTTCTACTCTATGTTTTATCAAAGGATCAATTATTGCTTTTGTTATTTCTTGACCAAGCTTTAAAATAGTTATACGATGGATTAATATAAAACAATATTAATTCCGGTGATTATATTTCAAGTGTAATCAGACGCTAGGAAACACAGCTTTTAAAATCAAGATGATTCTAAACTTGTTCAGCGATTATCGGTATTGTTTGAACAAGTCATTCCGCTTTACATAATTGTAAAGATCGGTTAAGGCCAATATCAATATATGTTGGTTATTGAATCAGCGTATAAAATAAGCAATAAGGTAAAAATCGAAGAGCTACCCGGAACCGTAAAGGTATGTGCGGTTGAAATTTTTTTAAATGTAGTTTAAATAATAAAAGTCTGTAGTATATCAATATGATAATTATACTAGAGTCATTGTGTGATCGATACTTCTCTTCTTAAGCTTATTTTATAGAATAATTTTCACTTAAATCAGTGTTCTAATGATCTCTGCGCGATTGAGAAATTGTTTGTAATTCTGTCAGCGAATAAAATAAAATAATTTACAAAACTGACATCCATCGATGAAGGATACAGACGATGTTTTATGACGATAAAACCGTATCGCAAACATTTACTTCAGAAGTGTTGAAGATTGCTCAATGTATAACTTTATGTAATTGACTCAGTATTGACGCCAGTCATCCTCTGTCTGATATTTCACAAACATCACAAACATGATTATAAGAGAGAAGCAACAAAACAGTACACAAACCTGCACCAGAAGACAACACTAGCATCGTCAAAAAAATCACCGCAGATAATTTCATGTTGTTTTGTTGATTTCGTCCTTGCAAATGTTGGATAAATACGATGTCTCATAATAAAATGCGCACATACGTGAAGCTTCGATGCGCAAATACTAAAAGTTTAACATATTCTCATTGATTTTGTCTCGCCGTTAACAAAGCGAAACAAACAAAAACGTAATGCGGTCTGCAGTAAATATCTGTTTCTGACGTACTTCATATACGCGTGACAAAACTTCTAAAGTCCTTTTTATATTATTGTCAATATAAACGAAGTCATTAAGTTCAAAATGTTCATGTTTTATTTTTTCTCACATGTAAGGGTTAAAATATGTATCGATATGAATACAAAACTTACGCTGAATCCGCGAAGCTTGTGCAGAATATTTGTGTGGTAACCGATGCATTATGAGCAAATTGGACGGCTAAACACAATTGACCTAAAAAAGTCACACAATATCTTAAGTTAAAGCTATATGCTAAATATTTGAGATCAAAATTTTGAAATAGAGTAAAATATATTTTTTTAAATGAAGGGGACGTTTGAAGTTTTGCTTAGTTTATTAATGGCAATTTGTTTTTCATTAATAAATTTAAATCATAATGTTAAATGGGTATTTGTAGAAAGACTTCTTAAAAGGATTTAATTCTTTTCAACTAAAGATTATATCAGTGAATAAATAACAATTGTAAATGTTTATTAATGGAATGTTGTGGGAGAAATGAAGTTTATGAACTATTCTTTAAAATTGTTTGCGTGTTCAGAGTCGGTGAACGAGACAACTAACACAAAAATAACAGGTCATAGCGCCCAAATAGTACAAATCAGTGGTAACGCTAAAAGGAAGTAACCAATCCCGTTAATTAATATTACACTTCCTAGGTATTCATGATTATGAAAGTTTATTTGAAAAATCTACATTCTGTTGAACGTATTTCTACTGTAAAGATTTGGAAACATTAGCATACTAAATACTATTAAGGGAAAATTACAATCCTTTTCTACACTGTCACGACAAATATTTTCGAATCTAGTCCTGTGAGTGAGTTCTGACAGATGGTATTATAATGCTTTAAACATGGATGTGACAGTCCATGTGTTTTGATACATCTTTTCTTGTTTCGACTTGTTCATTTATATTTTCATTTGTCATATTTGAATATGAAAATAGAATAATACATTTACGACCGACCGTAATATCGAGACATACGGCCAATGAATTAAAGAACAAACAATGCGGGACCGGGTAAAAGTGACCGTAATATGCGGACGACCGTAATTTCGGTGCGACCGTAGAGTGGAACTTTACTGCATATCTTTAATTTGACCGCCCTAAAGTCTGAAAACGACTAAAACGTAATTACTATCAACCTGATCGTGAAAGAACAGAACCAATGAAGTTTTTATTACCAGCTACATGCACCCTAAGAAAAAACTGATTAGTGCATGACACTCCACTGATATCCGACAGAGACACTAATTCTACACAACTATTTATATGAAACAGTTGTCAATCAAACCAGTTTGACTACTTTTTGATAACCAATAAATTTGCATATAAGAAGTCAAATTGTCTATTCCCTGCATTATTCCTAAAATCAAGACTGTGCAGATATTCACCACCTATGAACAGGAATAATAGATTTTATCGAAAAGACATAATAAGTTCTGAAACATTTAAATGGTAAAATATCCATTAAATCCCCTTCTACAGAAGTCCATCAAAAACAAACGCAAACAAATCAACACGGTTGGCACAAACCTCTCACAGAAACACAGACCAATCAATTAAACATCAACCACAGCCAAACGACCCAGAGATACTAAAATCTTGGTACTAAAATCTCGGATTATATGCTAACTATATTAAATGTGGTTAAGCCAAATCTACAGCTTGTTTACATTAATTCACCGGGCTCAATCTTATTCTTACTTCATAATATCAAAGACTTGTACTGCACACATAAAGGTCTTTGGAAATATGCTCCCTTAGCAGAATTCTAGAATGCCGTATCAGTACAATTAGATGCCAGCTTCTCACATGAATCACCTAAATCAGTAATGGAGAACCGCGGACTTTATTCAGACAAGACCTCATAGGTCCCAAATCTCAAATACTAGTATATGACTTGAGATTGGCCTTAAAGCTCAGATATAAAAATAATTCCAACCATATTTTTGACCATTGCGTTTCTTTTCCATATCTGTAAGTTAATATTTGTTGCTTACGATCATGAATATTGAGGAATAGCAGGAGTGCTATATGAATCGCGAACTGCGAACTGCGGTTCAACTTTATGCGACCTGTTTAAGTTAAGGTGTAAATAAGCAAGGTCTAAATGTCAGACAAAGTGGATATTCAAGGACCGGTGTATAAAAAATATAAATACAGAATGTGAAACTCTTACCCTATCGTAAGAGAATCGAACTTAGCGATAACAATTGTGTGCTGTAACGCGGACTTCAAATGACAATCTATCGATGTATAGGCAAAGTAGTTCCTAATCGGGTTTCATTGAAAACAGCCGTGGAAAATTCTATTTTTTATAATATGACAATATTTACGTAATTCTTACGTTAAATTTTTCGCTTCCACTGCGTTATAAACAGCTAACGGAATAATAAATGTGTGCATACAGTTTTAAGTAAAATCTTGTGTTGACGTGGCGCTTTATATCTTGATTTTTCTCCTTATCGTTGCGAAAATGTTGTCAAATAAGATTTCTTAAAACAATTATAACACATTAAAACTTAATGTGCATAAATCATTATACGCTTTTTCCGATGTTTATAATAAAGCAAAAATCATGAAAAAGAAATGTGTAGAGAAGTGACAGTCATTATATTTTAGCGCAAAACTGAATTCATTTATTGAAAGCAAAACAATGGTCAAACTTACATTTACAATCACCTGAAAGGGAAGGACACTATTTTAACAAGGTCTACATTTTATCGCATGTTTACCAACGAAATACCACAAATAAACCTTTCATAAGGACCAACGGAGCGTAAATGCCTGATTCTCTTCTCCCATTCATGTACTATACTGGTTATGGACAGTTTGATTTTTTGCCTCGCCTTAATTGATATTTAATCAGGTTGATACTTCAATTTAGTGATTCATTCAGACATAAACCGACATAACCGAATTGTTACATAAAGACATTTCATTTTCTCGCAGCGATTTATTTTATTACAACGGAAAGTGAATTATTTGTAAAGCACTGACTGATCATTACAACAATTAATAATAGATATAAGCCGGTCTTATCTACACTATAACAAACATAACAACACCTTGTTAAATAACTAGACTAGTAATATATTTATTGCATATACCATGTCACAATATTAACACAGCCGTTTGAAAAATATTAATTTTCATGTACATAAGTATATGACATCTTAAACATTGATAGAACATTAAATAATATTAAAAGATATCTTTACATACCCTACGGATCATGTAAGGCGCAAACTATCGTACAAACTGATTATAATGTGACTCAAACATCAACGTTCAAATTATTGAGTCCTTAATGCATTTATGTATGCATCTATGAAAAGCAAAGCAAGGACTGAACAAACAAACTGATATATCAGGATATTTTCAGTTTGTTTGTTTTAATGTAATGTAACAAGATGAACGATCGATTGATCAACACGCAGCTAAAAGAATTATCAAGTTACTGGAATCAATCTAAAAATCCAACAATTAGTAAAATCAAAGTTCATAGAAACAAGATATCGTAATGTCACATATATGTTCATACACACTCTCTAACCATCTTCCACAATCTTCTGAAACAATTTTCCCTGTTTTCGCCAAATGCTTCAAAATGTAGAAATTTATCTTCTTGGTTGTCTTCCTCGCCAATATATTGCACATTGTCAAATACCACTTTCTCTTTTTTGACAACTACTTCATCTTCCCATGCTTGTCTCATTCCATTACACACAAATTCTACTTCCGTTTTTCTCTTGTCCCTAAAACATCCACAGAAAAGTTCTTTCAGTGTTTTCATCCTTCTTTTCTTTTTTCTCTCTTCACCAATATCGTCATTATCTATTTCTGTTTTCCTGTTGATAATAAATCTCTTATTTTTACATGGTGCAATGATAACTTCACCAGGTAATGTTGGTGCAACATCCTGATCTCCTGATGTTACCGTAAGAACTGACGGGATACTTATCACTATAGATCCTGCTTCATGTACACCTTTATTGACATTGACTTTCTCACATACTGCGTCATCTTCAAGACCACCATCATTTCTAACAGAATGAAGAATTTTTGTAAGGTCCATAACTTCTGAATTCTTTACTTTCTTATGAAGCATATCATCTTTGATGTCGACTATAGGAGTAAGTGGTTTAATTGGAGATAATCTAGCAACTGTTATATCTGTTTCTGAGCCGTATGCAGTGTCTATTATATTTTCAGTCAAATCACGTGCTTCTATTACGTTTATTTGCGTAACATCTTCGTGCAGCTCTCTAGAAACTTTCACAATTTCGTCTGTGTTAACATCAGAATTGCTTACTCTTGTTCTGCTATCGATTCCATCCATCTCTGTATTTTCTGCTTTGCTCTCATCCTCGTGTACGTTGTCATTTTTTTCTGCCGTTCTGATTGTGTTTGTCTTCTCCATATGATTATCCGGTGTAATGTGATTAGGAATACCTTTAGAAGTAGATAGTAGCATGTCATCTATCTCATTAAGCAGATCATCGGCATCTTTTAGTGTATCAATTTCTGTAGGAGATAAGTACGCCCCAGTTGATGAAACTGGTATATCGCTGTTAGACAACGTCACTGAAGGTCCCACAAAAGACATGACATTATTAATTGACTGAATGCTAGAATCAGAGTTTTCCTTTATTTGTTCACTTCTTCGTGACTTTTCAATATTACCTTGACTGTCCAGTGTATAAATGCGTTCGATTTTTTTAGGATTATCTGCCGTAGTGTGTTCAGTATTACCTTTAGAAGTAGATGGTAGTATGCCATCTAACTCATTAAGCAGATCATCGGCATCTTTTAGCGTATCAATTGATGTAGAAGATAAGTGTTTCCCAAATGATGAAAGTGATGTATCGCTGTTAGACAAATTCACTGACGGTTCGACGAAGCACGTGATATCATTATCAAGCTGAATGTTAGAATCTGAATTTTCGTTTGCTTCTCCAATTCTACGCGATTTAGTAATGTTTTCTTGATTGTCCAATGCACAAATGCGTCGATTTCTATTCGGAGTATTTTTATCCATAATAATCTTGTCTAATGATGTGCTTTTGTCTGCACCAATCGCAAAATCGGGGCTACTCGTGCCGCGGCGGCATCTTTAGACGTAATGAAGTCTATAGCAACAACAATAAGACGTTATCTTCAATATGATTGGATGATGCATCACATCGTCGGCGCTTGATTGGACTAGACGTCATATCAATTCGGACGTATAAAAGCCATTTCACGTAAATAATTACAGTCCGGAATTGGTTCTGAATCTACTAAAGCACTCGAATCGACATATTGAAGCCTCTTTTATTTCATTTTTAAACATAATTCTTTACAAGCAATTGTTTGTAATTTGAATTTTATTGTCAAGATGTTTTGGTTTTGTACAGATATGTACAGATATGTACAAATTTTCATCTTTTGTTAACATTTATCACAGAACTAATCACGAGAAATGTCTCAAGAACGACAGACTGTTAGAAAATGTTAAATAACCGAAATATCGAGAGATTATTAACAAAGCTCATTTTCATGCTTGTGATATCTCAGTGATATCTCAAATACTTACATCTCGTCACAGGACCCCTCCAATGTCCAATCAAACAATAGCTCAATTATATTAACTTAAAGATGTGTGATTGCTACCTCCAGAAATACGAGTTATAAAACTGTGCGAACATCTCAGGAAGGACCACATATGTGCTTCATTCTGCTCCACTCGGTGTCCTCGAAGGCTTTAAACAAATTCAAAATTCAGAAATCTCCATAACGCACCCTGTAGGACAACAAGTAAACATAACAATACCTAACATAGTACCAGGAAAACATCTCTCACCAGCTGAATGAAGCAGAAATATCTAGTACCAGAAATACCTAGTACCAGGAATACCTAGTATCAGAAATACCTAGTATCAGAAATACCTAGTATCAGGAATACCTAGTTCCAGAAATACCTAGTACCAGGAATACCTAGTACCAGAAATACCTAGTACCAGAAATACCTAGTACCAGGAATACCTAGTTCCAGAAATACATAGTACCAGGAATACCTAGTACCAGAAATACCTAGTACCAGAAATACCTAGTACCAGGAATACCTAGTACCAGAAATACTTAGTACCAGAAATACCTAGCACCAGAAATACCTAGTACCAGGAATACCTAGTTCCTATTTGACGTTATTATCAATTATCTTAAGAACGACCAGGTCAATATGGGGAATCCTAGCTAAATTCAGGACAAACTTGCCGTTTGAACTTGTAAGTTATAGCTTTTATGTACATGTAGTACGTACAATATGTATATCTCGTGTTCAGTTTTTGTAATTATTTACTTTTTAAGGCGAAGTTGCCTTTTCACATATATGCGTACGTGCGCGCGTGCGTGCGTCCGTCTGTCTGTCTGTAGGTATGGCGAACTGAACATAACGACCCATGATTATCTGTAGATGTGAGTTTTGTTTTACTCAAAATGAACCGTTTTTTGTAGCCTTTATCTTTATAACAGACATTGGCTGAAAACAGCGACTGTTTGTAAGTAACGGAACTATTCGAAAAAGACGAATGTTGTGCAGTTTTGTATTCTGTATCACAGAACGTAACCAATACGGAAAAACTGTATTTTAAGACCATAAGAAAACAGTTTTGTAATGAAATCATCTTATCATCACTGTTAATACAATTAGGTGGTCTTAGATTTTCAGTTGGTATACCGTTAGTAATTGCTATAGACCAATGACTTCAGACAACATAATAGACTTCAGACAACATAATAGATACAACGGTATTGTAAAACCATTTTGAAACATTTTTTTCTGAATCAGTTCTGCAAATATATATTTGTCTAATTTCATTGTGCGTATAAAACTTGCATAATTAAGTAGAAAAATCCAAATTATGCTACATTAACAATTTTGTTTAGTTCAATACTGTAATAATTATAAATTTCCTGAATATCATGCGAAATGAATTTTAAAAAAATATATGACAGATACACAAAATGTTTCAACATCGGATTTAAAAAAATATTATAGAATACCAATAAAGGTCTACCGTTGTTCTAATGAATGTAATACTACGCACGTAGTACAGTCATTCTAAGTTTAAGCTCCAAATAATTGCAACAGAAATTATTTTTTGTCCAAATGCTTCATTATTGTTACTTAAGAAACATATCAAAAGTCTAACGAAATATATAGAGGGGAACATAAAAAAATTGACAATTAAATTTGAATTTTTTTAAACCGTCAAAAATGGCAGTATCAGGACACCATACCTGTAAAACATCTACAAGCTTCTGACGATCAAGATCGACCCGTCTGCTGATCATTTGCACATTTTGTGAATTTCTGAAACTATGAGGTAAGCTTAACATTCATTTTCTCAGAATGTTTTAATATAAGAATTAATAGATATTATAATGTGCAATATGTCATGGAATTTGTAGAAAATTCAAGATAAATCGACAATTGTAATATGTTTCCGTGACCTTTTGCATTGGGTTGTTACTTATGATTCAGAGGTTATTATAGTTGTAATCCGGAACTCTCCGATTATGGGTTTTCCGATATTGATGTCACGTGACCCGATACAAACAAAAGTCAGCTGGGCGCCATATTTGACTGCGTAAAACACATCACAATATTTTAAAATGCCCACCAAACGGTGTTCTTGGGGAACTTGAAATAGTGACAGTCGGTATAAAGATAAGGATTACATGCAAAATGTATCCTTCCATGCATTTCCTAAACCTACAGTAGATCTAGATCGATGTCGGATGTGGATTAAGCAGTGCGGTCGTCCTCATCGTGACCTTTCAGTTGACAAAATTAGACCTCATCACTTTGTTTGCTCGAAGGTGAGAACATCATATCTTTATTATGCAATACTATCTCTAGAAATATGAATACAGGCGGCTATTTTGCATATCTATAAAGTTGAGTATTGTTTAAATTAGACCGTGTACTAAACTATTGCTCAAGTGAAAATAATCTCCGTCACGACATACGCATGTAACCATACGTAATTAGCAGAGGAAAAATGGCTTTGTAAAACTAAATTGTCTATATAAACATGTACACTAAGCCTAATAGAGATACTGAGCATATACATAGAAAGATATATACAATATTATGTATACTTAGTCTATGTACATATAGTAATAAAGTCTGAATATTAACACATTATTTCTTCTGACAAAAATATGAAAACCTTACTCTACATGTACATACTTGCATGACTTGTGCAGTTTTGAATATCTGCATGACTATCATCTAATATTGCTGCTGTAACTAATTTTTAGCCCAAAAATATGTAAATCAAATGTGACGTGTACTTTTCAACAAGGACACTAGTTCCACAAAATTTTAGAATGGCACAGATATTTTGCTCAGTTCACATATTGTAAATAAACTATTGCTGCTAAACAATAAAGCTGTCATATGTACTATTCATGGAATATTATACCAATAGGTTTACAGTAAGATTATAAGTAAGATATAATACATTGTACTATATTATCTCTTATATTTTTTTTCAGCACTTTCTGGATGGTTGTAAGGACCCAGTTGCAGCAGTATACCCCTCTATAACCAGCACACCCAAGTCTAGGCCATATAGAAAGAGAAAAACTGAGTGCACACAAGCTACACCACCACCAGCTGTGAAACAGAAACATATTGACCAGCCAGGCCCTGCTCTAACACCAGATGCACCAGCTGATTCTTTTCTTAGTAGTGACATCAATAATAACACTATTCCGCTGAACCTACCAGTATTTCATGATATAGTTGATGACCAAAATGTACATGTTCCTTATTCTAAAACTAAAAGTGCAAACACTATTGAACCAGTGAAATCCCCAAGTGTTAAAACAGAAAAGAAAAAAATCACAGAAAAAGTAATAGAAAATGATAAAATCTGTTTTCATTATGTAGGTATCCCAACATTACAATTATTGCTTTATTTGTTTTCATGGATTGAGCCAGCAGCACAAAAGATAAAATTGTGGGATGGTTAGCGAAAACATCTACCAGGTAGGAAGGGTGGAAAACAAAGAAGAAAGTTATCACTGTTTGAGGAAATGATTTTAACACTAGTTAAAATAAGAAGGGGCTATGACAATAAACATCTTTCATACTTGTTTGTCTCCGACAGTCATGTTTGCAGATTTTTTCTAGCTTGGGTTAATCTGCTTAGCCAGTGTGTAAGTCAGCTTATCATTTGGCCAACATGATGTTGTGACATTATGTGACAAAAATAATTAAAATGACTTGAATCTGTTAAAAAACATGAAATAATTCTTTAGCAAGTAAGATCAAATTTTATTTCACTTGTAAATACCAGATGTTATATTTTCACTTGTGGCTATGTCACTCAGAAAACATTGCATTTGGTGTTCACTCTGTGTAATATATTTCCATCTTATGTGCAAAGCAAATCTCCTCCATAATATACTTTCAAGATTCATAACAAGTTAAACATACTAGAGTCAACAAGAGTATAACTTATACATCAGTTACAGAGTCCTTCAACTCCTTGAAGTAGCTATCTCTATAGAATGACACTAGCTTGGTTCTTACAGAGGACCAACATTCTTCATCAAAGTCTACATTTACAGTTGCAATTCCTTTGCGTGTATATAATACCAGAAATGATTTTGGAATACCAGTAAGTGCCATCTGACTCTGTATTTGATAGTAATATTTGTGTGACTGTTTGACAACAAGAATTCCGTCTTTTTCAACACACATTCCTGAAAGTTTCAATGCATTTTTTTGATGGAAACACTTATATTAAATGAACATTTAATTTCAATGAGGAACTGTCCACATATTTTACAGGATACAATCCCATCTGGTGAACAAGCTATACCAGGGAATGAACTGTCCTGGTACATAACAAGGCCAGGTACATCAATACTACATTGCCTATGCTTAAACCTATGACCTTTCAGGAATATATTTCTTGCTTTGGATTCATACATTCTTCCAAATGAAATAGCAAGCGGCAAACGAGTTTCATCTAGTCCTGGTTTTATCAAACTTTGTGCAGTCTTTACAGCATTGGTGGAAGAGCATATCTGATGAAAAGTGGATGCTGTTAGTAAACCCTTTCTTAAAACATGCCAGTTGTTGTTTTTGCTTTGTCCTCTTCTATTTCTGTACATTGCTCAGATGTGTATGGTAAATGATAGTACATAAATATAGTAGCAAATGAACAATTTTCAGCTATACATGAATGTGAAGATATAAATGAGTTCAGTTTTTTCATAGGAGTTGTAACTGTCAGAGGAGGTGTGCTGATATTGTCCTTACTAGGTTGGAACACAGATTTCAGTAGACATGCTTTAGGACACAATATCTGGAGTTGGTTCAGGAAAATATTTGAATCTGGTTTTAGAACATCTTCTGGTAAAGGACATTAGTTGGGCTTGGGTGACTGGAAACTGAAAAATAGCATAATTTTGTCTGAGAACTAATAGTTTAGGTTATATGGAATTTATTTTGCTTTGTGCAGGAAGGTATAAGCTTATAGATATACTCTTGAATCTGCTCCTGGAACTAACCAGGACTGAGCAATGAGTGTGATGTTTCTTGCCCAAGGAAACCACAGCTTGCCCCAGATGGAGTATGAACCCACACATGGTGAGCAATCCTTAGATTACTAGTCACCCATTGGCCACTTGGCCACACAATAAACTAATAGTTTATTGTTTGTAATGCAGAAGTCAAGTTAAGTTTCCATGTCTTAATATAAACATTCATTGATATATCTGTATTATATAAAGTACATTTATCTACAGTGAATGCACTATATACACCTTAAAATTACAGTGACTGACACATTAAACTTTATCCTTAATACAACAAAATGCTTGAACTATGTTTACCTTGTTGTGAGAACAGAGGTGTCTAACTGTGTGGCTGGTATAGGCTGAGACAGTTTCTCTGCCTCACAAGCTCTTCTCCTCCATGTACAGGGCTTGGATGTACAAGTAGTCTTTCTTTCATCATGTAGGAAATCCAACATTTCAAACAGTGTTGCCACAACATGTCTGCAATAACCATCTATCCTGTAGGATAATTTGAAAGAAGTTACAATATTTGAATGATAGAATTGTTAAAATATTATATTTTGAAAGTAGATGATTTCATCTTCCTTACAATGTTTCAGCTTACCACATAAACACCTTGGTACATTCTGTGTACATGCAAGTCTAAGTGGTGCAGAGCCCATATTTTTATAGCATTATGTTAATTCCACAAGTAAAAAAGGTAAAGAAAAATTAACAACTTTAATTGGGAAAGTAGCTATTAAATGGTGTATGCCTAACTTACCTTCCTTTAAATGTAGAGTAGGCTGAATGAACACTCCCTGAAGATTCAAGTATAACCCAGCACTGATAATATTTAAGGCTAGTAAGAGGGTCTTTGTCCTTGGTTCTTGGTCTTACTCTGGCCAACAGTGCTATGTAGTCTGAAAGAAACCAATTTCTACGCATTATTAACAAAATATGTATATTATACAGTACATGTATACAGGGTAAAAAATGTGCACACTGACCGGTACTAGAACCTGGGCCCCTCAGAATACATTTTGCTGCTCTACAGAGCTATATGGATGCTTATGCAAAATTTCTCCTAGTTAGTGAATAGTTCTATGTCATATCTAACAATTAATAGTTCTTCTGATATATACTTTTATCTTAACAAAGACACAGTGTATATAAGAATACTCTATGTAGTAGATCTAGAACAGTACCTCAATTATCTATAAATATGTAAAAGAGAACTAACTTGGTGTGTCATATTTTGCTGATGATAAGCTGCTGACATATCCATCTTTGAACATGGTGTTCCCCTCCAGTTTGTAATACTCTCTTAATGACTCATGTGAAAAACCTTCGTGGTCTAGGAGAAAGTTGTAGATATCAAAAATAGAAATAGATGGTAACAAAGACATGTCTACTGTCCTGACAAGCAACTGAGGATTAACTAAGGTTTGTCCATTAACACATAACTTCGTCCGTAACACCTCCTCTCTATCTTCAACTAAGCATCCGGGTCGACCTCGATATTGACCTCTGCAGCACACTTACAAAGATCGGTAAGTTCGACCTTTCTACAATTAGCAAATGTTACACCCCGCTCCTTTAAGTACTGCTGCAACTCTTTCACTGATTTTGAAGGAAAACAATCCATAATGCCTCGCAGATTGATACAAATAAAAATGTTCAAATTTACCGCACTGAAAACATGGCTGCGGTTTGTTTGTACCGGGTCACGTGACATTATATTGGGAAAACCCAGTATGACGGTAGTTCCGGAGTAACTCTATTCCGAAGATATTTATTTAAATAATGACGAAAGGTAATAAATTAAAGATACATTGTAAATAAAAACAATAATACGCTTATATATAAAAAAATCCAAGCCACGGATTTAAAAAGAATTATGTCAACTTATTTTTCTACGGAAGGGCGTTGTCGATATAATTTGGAATTTGAAGCAATTTTTAAAAAGTTCCTTATTTTTCGATCATTCAATATATTTCATACAACTATTGCCTTATTTCATATGGAACATGTTGCAGTGCATATTGATATACTCTGCAGACAAAATATAAACCAAATCAATGCTTGTGTATTTTTGTTTGCAGCGAGTCAGACTTCATTGTAACCTATAGAATATGCGAAGTAGTTCTTGGTAACAACAGGTCTACTGCAGTTCAGCTGAGACTGAAGGGAAGCAATGGCATCAATGAAGCAAGCAGAGCCCGTAATGATGATATGTATACAAAACCGGGTGATTTTGTTCATAAAGAGTGTCGTCGTGTATACTGCAATCCATATGATATTAAAAAAGCTAATAGAAACAAATTAGAGTCATCTCAGTCTCCCATTTCTCTGCGGTCCAGTTCTGACACTTTCCAAATTAGTTCTCACTGTTTGTTTTGTGCTATGAATGCAAAATGTGATGGAAGAAAAAGAGGTCATGATGTTTATCCTGTCAGAACTTTCGAATTTCAGGAAAATCTCGAGCAAATATGTAAAGACAGAAAAGATACAAGGGCTGAACAAGTGCTGTGCAAATTAAAAAGTGTACTTGACCTTCCAGCTGCAGATGCAATTTACCATCAGTTATGTAGTGTAAATTTCAGGACAGGTAAATGCATACCTCTAGTACACCAAAATGAAAGTAAAAAGCGCGAATATAGTGGACGTCCAGTTAATTTTGAACAATCGATAGCATTTCTTGATGAAATTGATGATGAACAAATAACAATTTCAAATTTTGTAGATCGCATGGAATCATTATGTGGTGACAATGCATACTCAGCAACTCATATGAAATAAAAACTATTAGGTCATTTTGGATCCTCCGTTATCATCACTGAAATTAATGGTAAACAAAATGTTGTCACGTTCAAAAACACAGCATCATCAATCTTGCAAAGTTTTTACCATTCATTCAGAATTAGAGTGTAGAAACAGATCTAAAATACATTCCTGACAGTTTAAACATTTTATTGAGAACAGTGTTTAGAGAGCAAAACCCAGATTTAAAAGTAGCTTCCATTGGTCAGGCAATTGTACAGGCATCAAGACCAAGAGTGCTCATTGCACCACTTCAAATAGGTGTGGGTGTCCAAATGCAGCACCACTTTGGATCAAAGTTTCCAGTAGATACTCTACATAAATTAGAATTTTGCTCTTCATTCTCAGAAACTCAAAGGTTTGAATACAGTGCAGCTGTTTCACAAGGAAGTAATGTTCCCTCGTTACAGAATGGACAATTTGGACAATTTGTAGCAGATAATGTTGATCACAATATCAAAACTTTAGATGGCCACAACACATTCCATGAAATGGGCATCATAGCATGCGTTACACCTGGAACGGCAGATTCAATCAGGCTAGTGGCTCGAGTTTCCGTGACACTGGAAGACCTACAAGCAGTTGGTAAAATGAAAATCCATTCTTATAAACAAGTGCACAATAACATGTCCTCCAAATGGTATGAACAGCTTCCAAGTTTTCATATATGTGATTCTACATTCAATATTGATTTATTAGCAAAAATAACTTGGCCACTGAGGTGTTGGAAGCCTGGAAGGTCCGGTATGATGTAAATGGTACAAAAAGGTCATTATCCGGGACAATCTTCTATATTTTTCCTGCCAATGATTGACATGAATCCTAGTAATATGTCGTGTGTATACCCCCACACTATTATATGTTTGTGATCAAGCCAGCCAACAATCATTTGAACCAGTAATAACATTTGATCAGCCATTATACTGGAAGGCCTTCACAATCATATGTAATGAATCAGTATCAGTCCGCTGAAGTATGGGTGGATTTTATATTGAAATGAGCTATCTTGGGTGTATTGGAAAACTTATGGAAAGTTCGGGATTAAGTGAACTCTTAGAAACGATATATGCAACAAATGCAATCAGGCATATGTTAAATGGAAAAGCCAGCGCTTGTGCAATTAGGGGTCATTTTCTTGTGGATGATGTTTTAAATGCATTGCTTGTTGAAAAAACAACATTTGATGCTGACTCATTCATTCCAACATACACCAGTTTTAATATGCAAGATAAACTTGATTTTTTATCACAACAATGCTCTTCTGATGTTAACAATAATATAGAATCAGAGTATAGAAGTAATGCAATACTGTCTGAAATTGGACAACTGTATGATGAAGTTATGGCTGAAAAAATTACTGTAGCTGAAGTTTGCTCTAAAGATATTTTTAAAACTGTACAACAAAAACTTAACTATAATAAAAGTTTGTTATTGCATTTCCGCACCTCAAAACTTAGGTTCATGTATATGAACATGGTAGACTTACTACGAAATTTTATAAAAGCTGAACGTATAGGCTCTTGGCAACTTCCTCTTTACACATTGAAAGGCATGTTACCCTACTTTGCAGCTGCTGGTCACAATTCATACGTCAAATCTGTATATGCATACCTCCAAACCATGGCTAAGCTTACTATTGATCATCCAAGATTATTTGAACTTTTCAATAATGGGTATCATGTGATACGAAGAAACGACCGCTTTTGGGGAGGTTTGTCGTCAGATTTAGTCATTGAACAAGTAGTGAGGAGTATTAAATTAACTGGAGGTTTGACACGAGGACATGGTATGTCTGAATCACAGCGAAATGAATGTTTACTCTCTATGCCATCTTGTTCTGATATTAATAACGCAATGCAAGTTTGTACTGGAATCAAATTCTATACAAGTGATCAACACAAAGATATTTCTTCTGCAAGGATAGACAGAGACAAAAAAGACAAAATTAAACTTTTATCCTTTCTTAAAAAGAGAAACCCCTTTGCTGAAAATGTATCATTGAGAAATATTGAGACAGGAATGATAGCTAATTCATGCGTTGATGTTGATGTTTCTCATGAAATTGGTTAGAAGATCATTGAATCACTTGAAAATAAAAATATTCTGGAAAACTGCTTCAAGAAATCTATAGTCTATAACACTTGCTACTTAAAGTCTATAACACTTGCTACATAATCTTTAATAAAAGTTGATGGAGACAGTATACATGTTGATTCCCAACTACTTTTTCAATGCCTTACTGCAGCTGCAGACAGACTTATTGATGACCAAACTGACTTTTTTCCGTTTGAGTTGTGTAGTATTCCGTAATCACTGTTTGAAACATCTGGTCTTTTAAGAGAAGCAGATAAACCATCACTCTCCAATGCAATATGGTCTTTAGGCGATTGTAGTATGGCTGAGGATACCATACCACCAGTGCAATTTGTATTAGATGGTGGATCTTTATTACAACGCATACCATGGGTTAGTGGAGAAACATATGGTAGTATTTGTAACAACTATGTACAGTACGTGATTGCAAAATACTGTTCATCCGTCATTGTTTTTGATGGATATTGTAATGGCCCATCAACAAAAGATGGAACACATCATAGGAGAACAAGAGGTATAACTTGCCCTAAAATTGTATTCACACAAACTACACCATTTAGATCTAAACAGGAAAATTGCCTAACGAACAAAAAAAATAAAAATTTTATTGACATGCTTAAAACTCAGCTCCTGTTCGATGGTTGTCAAGTTTTTAAGCTAGTGGTGATGCAGATTCTTTGATTGACAAAACAGCTATAGATTGTGCTACTGTTTCTGACACGATAGTCGTCGGTGAAGATACAGATCTCCTCGTTTTGTTATGTTATTTTGCTGATATTAGCGCCAATAAAGTTTATTTTGTTCCTGGTTCCAACTAACCGAATTCAAAGTGTACTAAACACTAGGATATAATTCGAACAAAGACGATATTAGGTCCAGAACTTACCAAAATACTCCCATTCATCCATGCTCATACAGGATGTGATACTACATCACGGTAATTTGGAATTGGAAAAGGTTATGCTATGAAAAAATTCAAAAATAGCCATATCTTACAAGGACAAGCAAATGTATTTATCAATGAGAACATGTCAAAACAGGATATTGCGAAAGTAGGTGAAGAAACAACCATTGCAATGTATAATGGTTTGCAAAATGAGGGACTTGATAATCTCAGGTTTAGAAAATTTACCGCTAAAGTTATGACAAGTACTACTTTTGTTCAGGTTCATACATTACCACCAACAAGTGTATCAGCTAGCTATTACAATCTGTGTATTTATCTACAAGTTCAGGAATGGATAAGAGAAAATAATTCCATGAATCCACTTGAATGGGGCTGGAAGAAAGTTGGACAATTGTTTTTACCTGTGACAACACACATGCCACCCGCATCAGAAGATTTCTTGAAAATAATTCGATGTAACTGCAAAACGAACTGTTATACCAAGCGATGTACATGCAGAAAACATGGTTTGGTATGTTCATCTGGCTGTGGTGAATGTCACGGAAGAGGTTCAAATGGATATATTTCAGATTATGATGAATTTGAAGATTAAATCAATGACTGTATACATGTATGAATAGTTTTTGATAGCGTTACAAAATTGAATATGTTTCGTTAAATGTTGATACTGTGTTATCAAGTATTTATAAAACATTTACTTTAAATAACGACTTATAAATGCTTGATGAATAATCATTTGTTTATCTAAGTATTGTCAGTAAATTATCTACTTAAAATGACTAAACATATTTTTCATTAATTGAATGCAGTGGGTGGGGTAATGTTACCTTGCACTAGCTTGTATTTCACTATATGTAAAAATGAAAATAAGTGGTGCTATCAATAAATATAAAATGTTAATTGTTGAACAAACACATGATTAGATCTAAAGAAATTATTACCTGTACAGTGTCTTATTTTATACAGATGTATCTTTATATATAAAAAAAATGTTGTTAAAGCACAAAAAGTCATGTTTTTTATATTTTGGTAGCATCAAAGAAGGACAATATTTGAGTATTTCCACCAATAATATTTTGTTAGACTTTTGATATGTTATTCAAGAGGTTTTAAGCTTAACTTTACTGTAAATATCATTTCTGTTGCAATTAGTTGGAGGTTTATCATTTTTCTCATATAATGACTGGACTAACGCGGTCGTATCTTCATAGGTATGATTATAGTGAAATTTGAAAAACTAAAGCAATATCAATACATGTAACAAGTATACAGTGACAAGGAACTTTTTTCATTTTTTGAATGATATACATTGTAGTTTATTCACTCAGCACATATACATGTGACATGAGGGTTTCATATAAATACAGAAAAATAATATTGTAGGTGTGACGGTGGTGCATAAATCTCAGACAATAATAATAATGCAATATTAGATATTTAAGAATAACATACCATTTAGAATTTTCCCAACATGTATGGCATGGATCAATACGATTTGTTTGCATTTAATTCGGTAACAATATGACATAATCGAGAACAATAAAAATACTGTATTGCATCAATGATAACATTTTTGGTAATTTAACATCGTTTAAATACAGTGAAGCATGACTTTACGACCACCTGTGAACCACGGTTATTCATTGGTGTAATTGATATAAGGCTCTGGATAAAGCCAACTGTGCATAACGACCATAATTCTTTTATACATCTGGTCACAGTTCCCAGGGTTACCTTATATAAGTTTGATTTTGTATGGAATTATTACTTGTTAATATTTGCACGTAACGGGACATCATGGTGCATATGTGACTTATCATATTTCAGCAGATTACTGTTCTCATAGTCGACAATGTACAATGACTTTTCTGATAGTGATATTAATTTGTGAACTCGCTAGTTTTATGTTTAGCAATCAAACACTTGAGGCAGATCATTGAATGAATATACAGATGTTAAACAAATGAATGTACATGTACCTAACTGCTTTATGTTAGATTGCTAACACGTCTTGTACTGTTAATGTTTTCTCATCTCAATTTCTTAGCGTAATGTCCGATATATATATATATTCATTAAAAAATGTAACAAAAGTAGTGAAATGTGGTAAAACATATTTATCATAAAAATATGCACTGCAATGGTAATATTCATGACTTGTTCTTAATATAATATTTAGCGTACAACCACGCAGTTATACATCTTTCGATGTCGTCTAGTAATGAATACAGTGGAACCCCTCTCAACCGGTCGAGCCCGGGACCAGAAAATTTGTTCGATTTAGAGGGGAATCCGGTTTCTGGAGGACACGATTTAGAGGGCTTCCATTGTATATGTATTGTTGTCTTATATTTGTAGTTAATAATTTACATGCGTGTGTGCTGTCAACGATATATATCACATCACATGTAGACCTATCATATGATATATATCACATTACATGTAGGGCTATCAGATGGAGAATATCACATTACATGTAGACCTATCATATGACATTTATCACATAACATGCAGGCCTATCATATGACATATATCACATCACATGTAGGCCTATCATATGACATATATCGCATCACATGTAGGCCTATCATATGACATATATCACATCACATGTAGGCCTATCATATGACATACATCACATTACAGGTAGACCTATCATATGACATATAACACATTACATGCAGGCCTATCATATGACATATATCACATCACATGTAGGCCTATCATATGACATACATCAGATTACAGGTAGACCTATCATATGACATATAACACACTACATGCAGGCCTATCACATGTCATATATCACATCACATGTAGGCCTATCATATGACATACATCAGATTACAGGTAGACTTATCAGATGACATATAACACATTACATGCAGGCCTATCATATGTCATATATCACATTACATGTAGACTTATCAGATGACATATAACACATTACATGTAGGCCTATTATATGACATATATCAGATTACACGTAGACCTACCATAAGACATGCGTCACATTACATGTAGGCCTATTATATGACATACATCACATTACATGTAGGCCTATCATATGACATATATCACATTACATAAAGGCCTATCATTGACATATATCACATTACATATAGGCCTATCAGGTGACATATATCACATTTCATGCACTATATGTATATCACTTTACTACAATCACATTGCACATTGTTTAATGATATTAACCAGACTGGGAAATGCCCAAAAAATGCATGACAGAATATGAAATATTAGAGACAATAAATTTTAACCCTAGGAGGGAAAGCTAGTCACGTGTGATGGCCGAGTGGTTAAGGCGTAGGACTTGAAATCCAATGGGATCTTCCCGCGCAGGTTCGAACCCTGCTCGCAGTGATTTATTTTATTACAATGGAGAGTGAATTATTTGTAAAGCACTAACTGATCATTACAACAATTAATAATAGATATAAGCCGGTCTTATCTACACTATAACAAACATAACAACACCTTATTGAATAACTAGACTAGTAATATATTTATTGCATATACCATGTCACAATATTAACACAGCCGTTTGACAAATATTACTTTTCATGCACATAAGTATATGACATCTTAGACATTGATAGTACATTAAATAATATTAAAAGATATTTCTACATACCCTACGAATCATGTAAGGCGTAAAATGTCGTACGAACTGATTATAATGTGATTCAAACATCAATGCTCAAAGTATTGAGCCATTAACAGCATTTATCTATGCATTTATGAAAAGCAAAGCAAGGACCGAACAAACAAACTGATATATCTTGATATTTTCAGTTTATTTGTTTTAATGTAATGTAACAAGTTGAACGATCAATTGATCAACACGCAGCTAAAAGAATTATCAAGTTATTGGAATCAATCTAAAAATCCAACAATTAGTAAAATCAAAGTTCAATAAAAACAAGATATCGTAATGTCACATATATGTTCATATACACTCTCTAACCATCTTCCACAATCTTCTGAAACAATTTTCCCTGCTTTCGCCAAATGCTTCAAAATGTAGAAATTTATCTTCTTGATTGTCTTCCTCGCCAATACATTGCACTTTGTCAAATACCACTTTCTCTTTTTTGACAACTACTTCATCTTCCCATGCTTGTTTCATTCCATTACACACAAATTCTACTTCCGTTTTTCTCTTGTCCCCAAAACATCCACAGAAAAGTTCTTTCAGTGTTTTCATCCTTCTTTTCTTTTTTCTCTCTTCACCAATATCGTCATTATCTATTTCTGTTTTCCTGTTGATAATAAATCTATTATTTTTACATGGTGCAATGATAACTTCACCAGGTAATGTTGGTGCAACATCCTGATCTCCTGATGTTACCGTAAGAACTGAAGGGATACTTATCACTACAGATCCTGCTTCATGTACACCTTTATTGACATTGACTTTCTCACATACTGTGTCATCTTCAAGACCACCATCATTTCTAACAGAATGAAGAATTTTTGTAAGGTCCATAACTTCTGAATTCTTTACTTTCTTATTTAGCATATCATCTTTGATGTAGACTATAGGAGTAGATGGTTTAATTGGAGATAATCTAGCAACTGTTATATCTGTTTCTGAGCCGTATGCAGTGTCTATTATATTTTTAGTCAAATCACGTGCTTCTATTACATTTATTTGCGTAACATCTTCCTGCAGCTCTCTAGACACTTTCACAATTTCGTCTGTGTTAACATCAGAATTGCTTACTCTTGTTCTGCTATCGATTCTATCCATCTCTGTATTTTCTGCTTTGCTCTCATCCCCGTTTACGTCGCCATTTTTTTCTGTCGTTCTGATCGTGTTTGTCTTCTCCATATGATTATCTGGTGTAATGTGATTAGGAATACCGTTAGAAGTAGATTGTAGCATGTCATCTATCTCATTAAGCAGATCATCGGCATCTTTTAGTGTATCAATTTCTGTAGGAGATAAGCACGCCCCAGTTGATGAAACTGGTATATCGCTATTAGACAAAGTTACTGAAGGTCCCACAACAGACATGACATTATTAATTGACTGAATACTAGAATCAGAATTTTCCTTTGTTTTTTCAATTCTTCGTGACTTTTCAATATTACCTTGACTGTCCAGTGTATAAATGCGTTCGATATTTTTAGCATTATCTGCAGTAGTGTGTTTAGTAATACCTTCAGAAGTAGATGGTAGTATGCCATCTAACTCATTAAGCAGATCATCGGCATCTTTTAGCGTATCAATTGATGTAGAAGATAAGTGTTTCCCAAATGATGAAAGTGATGTATCGCTGTTAGACAAATTCACTGACGGTTCAACGAAACACGTGATATCATTATCTAGCTGAATGTTAGAATCTGAATTTTCGTTTGCTTCTCCAATTCTACGCGATTTAGTAATGTTTTCTTGATTGTCCAATGCAGAAATGCGTCGATTTCTTTTCGGAGTATTTTTATCCATAATAATCTTGTCTAATGATGTGCTTTTGTCTGCACAAATCGCAAAATCGGGGCTACTCGTGCCGCGGCGGCATCTTTAGACGTAATGAAGTCTATAGCAACAACAATAAGACGTTATCTTCAATATGATTGGATGATGCATCACAACGTCGGCGCTTGATTGGACTAGACGTCATATCAATTCGGACGTATAAAAGCCATTTCACGTAAATAATTACAGTCCGAAATTGGTTCTGAATCTACTAAAGCACTCGAATCGACATATTGAAGCCTCTTTTATTTCATTTTTAAACATAATTCTTTACTAGCAATTGTTTGTAATTTGAATTTTATTGTCAAGATGTTTTGGTTTTGTACAGATATGTACAGATATGTACAAATTTTCATCTTTTGTTAACATTTATCACAGAACTAATCACGAGAAATGTCTCAAGAACGACACTGTTAGAAAAATGTTAAATAACCGAAATATCGGGAGATTATTAACAAAGATCATTTTCATGCTTGTGATATCTCAGTGATATCTCAAATACTTACATCTCTTCACAGGACCCCTCCAATGTCCAATCACACAATAGCTCAATTACATTAACTTAAAGACGTGTGATTGCTACCTCCAGAAATACGAGTTATAAAACTGTGCGAACATCTCAGGAAGGACCACATATGTGCTTCATTCTGCTCCACTCGGTGTCCTCGAAGGCTTTAGACAAATTCAAAATTCAGAAATCTCCATAACGCACCCTGTAGGACAACAAGTAAACATAACAATACCTAACATAGTACCAGGAAAACATCTCTCACCAGCTGAATGAAGCAGAGATATCTAGTACCAGGAATATCTAGTACCAGAAATACCTAGTACCAGAAATACCTAGTGCCAGAAATACATAGTACCGGAAATACTTATTACCAGAAATACCTATTACCTATTTGACGTTATTATCAATTATCTTAAGAACGACTTGGTAAATATAGGGCATCCTAGCTAAATTCAGGACAAACTTGCCGTTTGAACTTGTAAGTTATAGCTTTTATGTACATGTAATACGTACAATATGTATACCTCGTATACAGTTTTTGTAATTATTTACTTTTTAAGGCAATGTTGCCTTTTCACATGTGTGCGTACGTGTGCGCGTGCGTGCGGGCGTGCGTCCGTCCGTCCGCCCGTCCGTTAGTCTATCTGTCTGTCTGTAGGTATAGCGAACTGAACATAACAACCCATGATTATCTGTAGATGTAGATTTTCTCAAAAATGAATCGCTTTGCAGCCTTTGTCTTTATACCAGACATTGGCTGAAAAGAGCGACTGTTTGTAAGTAACGGAACTATTCGAAACAGACGAAGATTGCACTTTTGTATTCCGTATCACAGAACGTAACCAATACGGAAAAACCCTGTATTTTAAGACCACCTCTGCGACCAAGGAAAATAGTTTTGTAATGAAATCATCTTATCATCACTTTTAATACAATTAGGTGGTCTTAGATTTTCTTTTGGTATACCGTTAGTAATTGCTATAGACCAATGACTTCAGACAACACAATAGATACACCGTATTGTAAAACCATTTTGAAACATTTCTTCTGAATCAGTTCTGCAAATATTTATTTGTCTATTTTCATTGTGTGTATAAAACTTGCATAATTAAACGTGAAGCAGAAAACTCCAAATTATACAACATAAACAATTTTGTTTAGTTCAATACTGTAATAATTATAAATTTCCTGAATATCATTGCAAAATGAATTTAAAAAAACATATGACAGATACACAAAATGTTTCAACAATGGATTTAAGAAAATATTATAGAATACAGTGTAACCTCTCCAGAGCGGCCTTCTCTTGAGCGACAACCTCTCTTCAGCAACAGCATGCTTTTGCACCGCTGTACGTTTTGACTATTTATTCAACCTCTCTAGAGCGGCAACCTCTCAACAACGGCATAATTCTACGTCTCCCAAAGGCTGTTGTTCTAATGAATGTAATACTACACACGCGGTCGTATCATCATAGATATGATTATAGTGAAATTCGGAAAATTAAAGCAACATCGATATCTGTCTTACTTAACTGATCTGAAAAAGCAGACAAATATACAGCAAAAAGGCACTTTTTCTTTTTTTTTTTAAAAAAATGACATAGTTTATTCACTCAGCACATATACATGTGACATGAGGGTTACATATAAATACTGAAAAAATACTACGGTAGGTGTGACGGTGATGCATGAATCTCAGGCAATAATAACAACAATAATAAAAATACAATATTAGATATTTAAGAATAACGTACAATTTAGAATCTTTCCAACATGTATGGCATGGATCAATACGATTTGTTTGCATTTAATTCGGTAACAATGTGACATGAACAAGAACGATAAAAATACTGTATTGCATAAATAATTGCATTTTTGGTAATTTAACATCGTTTAAATACAATCAACAATGGTTTTACGACCACCTGTGATTCATTGATGTAATTGATACAAGGCTCTGGATAAGGCCAACTGTGCATAACGACCATAATTTGCGACGAGAAAATATTATTACAAGCGGTTTTTGCAATAGGCTGGTCTTAATATTGATGTGGTAGTTAAAAGTAATCATACTGTAGTTTGGTTTCTGTACTGGACATTCGGCTTTATTTTTTCTCATTATGATAATCATGCGTCCATTAGAACTGTGAAAGAAGTCAAAATATGCTTTACTGATATTTAGTATCATGTATCAATACATAAGTCAAAAAAACTATGTCTTCTCCATGGTGACTGTTTATCAAACACATTTTTATAGCTTATCTAAGATTCGTTAATCTAGAGTATAACATTCACCTTATCATAGTTTCAAACATGGCAGGTGCAGACTTTTACAGGCAGGTTTGAATTATTTTTACAGGGGTTTAAAATATAACAGACTGTCTGCTAGTTTTTAGCTGGTATTCATTTTACTGACTCATCCAATTTATCAAAATCCTGTTCCGTATCTATCATGTAACATGTGGTCCTGTTTTATGGCCTTATTATTCATCCAGAATCATTCAGAAGATATTTATTCATATTAAAGCATGATGATATTGTTCGATGATCCCACACAATGTAGGTGTACATTTTAATTTTTGTATCAACGTAATGTGTGCGTGTGTGCGTGCGTGCGAGGGTGCGTGCATGCATGCGTGTGTGTGTGTTAAAAATCCGTGATATGGTATGTAATTGTCTGGTATGTAACCACCGTACAGAATGACCACACTTAGTTGATCATGACGTTTATGATTTCCTCTTCATTTCATGATATTGTAAGAAAATAAACAGTAAAACTGGCATATATTACATTATATGTTTTATGCAAGTATATCCAAATAGGACAGGTGATGGGATGAAATAAAATGAGTTTTATAAAACTCTCCTATACTACGGTTCTTGGCTCATACAGTTTATGATACTGTATATATCACATGACATATATCACATTACATGTAGACCTACCATATGACATATATCACATAACATGTTGGCCTATCATATGACATACATCACATTTCACGTTAGCCTATCGTATTACATATATCACATGACATGTTGGCCTATCATATGACATATATCACATTACATGTTGGCCTATCATATGACATATATCACATTACATAAAGGCCTATCATATGACATATATCACATTACATGTTGGCCTATCATATGACATATATCACATTACATGTAGGCCTATCATATGACATATATCGATTTACATGTAGGCCTATCACATGACATATATCACATTTCATGCACTTTATGTATATCACTTTACTTTAATCACATTGCACATTGTTTAATGATATTACCCAAACTGGGAAATGCACAAAAAATGCATGACAGAATATGAAATATAAGAGACAATAAATTTTAACCCTAGGAGGGAAAGCTAGTCACATGTTAATGTGAATACTGTGATGGCCGAGTGGTTAAGGCGTAGGACTTGAAATCCAATGGGATCTTCCCGCGCAGGTTCGAACCCTGCTCGCAGTGATTTATTTTATTACAATGGAAAGTGAATTATTTGTAAAGCACTGACTGATCATTACAACAATTAATAATAGCCCAGATAACATTCTATATGGGACCCATATGGGTCCTATATGGGCCCCAGATGGGGAGTAACCGGGTCCCTGGTGGGTCCCATATGGGCTATTCCATATGCATACAGTATGGGACCTATATGGGTCCCAAATGGGCAGCCCTTATAATTAATGTGGGCACCCCGTATGCTAGCCCAGATCTTGTATTTGTGGGTATAACCCTTTACTCAAAGGTCATTCTTTTACAGATAAAAAGAACCATGATAAAAGAAAAAATAACACTCATGCTTATATACCAGTAAAACTTTATTATAGCATGGATAATCTCGCAAAGAAATGTACAAAAATGTAAAATTCATAAAAGAAATCTCAAGAAAAGTAATGATTATTGAATTTAAGTTATGACACAGCATAATTTAATTTACAATAATTGCCTTTCATATTCAATATCTTTGCTACCAAAATGGTCTCAAAGACATCTAACGTACATCCTGCACAATTAAACACCGCCTTATATAGTCCCAAAATATCTTAAAAAAGCAAATAAGATTAAAATACAAAGTGCGTGTTAAACGAAACTTAACTATTGTTTCAGCAAATGATGGCTTTAACAATGTTCAAAAAATACTTTTAAACAAGTAAATTCATTGAATTGGTATCCACTTCCAAAGAAAGTTACATTAAAATTCACCCACAACTCTTTAAAATGTGTAAGAAAATAACAATTTCTTAACCTTTGACCTTGATGTTTGTGTCATTGTGTCGTCTGATATTTAACAGCTGTGCCAAGTTATTTTAAAATCCACCTGCAACAATATTTAAGAATACAAATAACAAAATATGCCATTTTAACCCTTTGACTTTAAGGTGTGGCCTTGACCTTGAAGTGACGCACCCAGTTCTGTCTGTAAAAGTGTGTCTTGTGATGTATAACATTTGTGAAGTTATTTTGAAATCCTTCAACAAAAAAATATTAGCAAGTTGCCAAAACGAGCTTTATCTGACAATAATGTTTCATACCAAAGTTTCTATGATCTTTAAAAAGATCCAATGTGATATACTTATCATTTTTAACATACAGTTACAGTTAGCAGCTAAAATGATTCACATAGAACTAAAAATATAAAAAAAAATAACATTTATCACTGACTAGAATCTTACGTACAATACAGTCTATTTGAGATTAAACAAATATGAATTAAAACATAACAGTATCTTCAACAAAATTTATAATTATTTACCTATTTCTTACATTGACATGGACTAGTATTAAATGACAGGGTAGAATGCTCCCCTTGCACTTATCAAAACTCGAATCAGATAATACATGAATAAATGAAATAGAGAAACATAATTTTCAATTTTCCACAATAATTAAACTGCCATTCTTCAGAAACTATTTACATCTGTATTCTTTGAGAAAGTCTAGAGAAGTATGTGTAACTGTTGTCAAAATTTCCTACAAGAATTATAAGGTATTTTGAAAGGAAAATGTTTACAATGTCTACAATGTCTACAAGACATTGACTTCTCTATTTTTTCTACAATTATTGACTTCTTGACCATGTATGGCTAGAACACTGCATGACAAGTTGACATTTATGAATTTTGACTGCTGTACATTTACCTAGAATAAATAATTAAATGGATTTACTTCATGTTAAAAGCACATATAGAATAAATGTTTCCGTCTTTAACAAAATCCCCAAGAATATGAGAAGAAACTATTGACTATAAAGTATTATTTGGCAGCATGTGACATGACAAAAATGGTACCCCTTGCACATCTTAACAATACCATAAACTACAACAAATATTGTACAAAAAGGTTTATATGCATATCAAAGTATATATCAAAGGTATATCCTGACAATAACTTTGCCACAATAAATAACTTGAAACATTCAAATTACAAATGTAATTTCATTGTACAACAAATTATTAAGCAGCTTAGAAAGGCAGCAACATTTCAATACTATACACAACACAATTTGGCAGTATGTCACCTGACAAAAATAACAAGTTTTAGATCAACACAAGTTCAAACAAACAATTTTGATATAACTTGAGCATTACTCGGCACTTTGGATAAACTGCAAGATCTATTTCATTGTAGAATCAATTATTACGCACCTTGGAAAAGTAGAAAAATAACATTTCAATACTATATATATGTAATCAAAATTTACTGAGCTGCAACACATGAAACGCAACTTAATGACTTTGGGACAAGCATGGATCCAGATCAGCCTGCAAAGTCTGATCTGGATCTCTGCTGATTTGCAAAAGCATTTTGTTGGTTTTCCCGAGTTGCGGCTAATATGTAGTATAATATATGTACGAGGATAAACAAAAAGTTAAAAGCTGGTTGGGACACAACAGCCAAACGTTCCCTTAGAGCACTTTGTGCTTGTCAAATATTCAGATATAAATCTACTCTGTTCTGAGCATTTCTCACATGGCATATAGTTCTTGAAAAATGACTAACTTCTCACTTTATCAGTACAAGTAATGCTTGTACATATTATAATTATGAACATGAACACTGATAAGACTTAGTTAAATTTGATTAGACACGCAATTACAAAAGATTCACCAGGTTGACTTCAGAAAACAAGTGCAAAAATGTGTTTAATCACAGTAAAATAATAATGACTAGCAAAACAATTCTGACTAGAAAAACAAGCAGTCATAGAAGACTTAATTCTATACGATAAAACATGGATTTCAAAATGATTGAAGATGATGATTCAATAAAGATAAAAAATTATGTCAAAAACTTACAATCTGAAAAAATCAAACTGGATTTTCTTTCAAAAAAATATGCAAGAATCCTTGTTACTAAATATTATGAATTTATGACCCCAAAATGATGTGTTTTAGTTTGTAACAAAATACCTTCATTGAACTGTATATCTTATACTGTATTAGATTTAATTTCAGATATATAATAAATTTTCCTAGGAAAGAAAATGTTCTAAAAATATGACCAATATATAATTACACATATAAAGTGATCTTGTCTATCTTAAATATTTTTTTCTAAGGAACAGCATGTAATATGATAAAATATAATTTACACACTTGTTAAAAAAATTCGAAACAATTCTAAACTAATCTGAAGGCATGCTGCTTGAAACAATACTACTACAATTTAATAGTGTCTATTTCCTCAGTTTCTGTTTGTGGTCTCTCCGAAACCTTGTTATTTCTTGCCTTCCTCCCTCCATCACGGTCACGTGCACCAGCCAATCACTTACAGACCTCTACATCAACATCTTTCCTTGTGGCCATCTTTGTTGGTCCATTTCTTAGCACACACTCTAGAAAAAAGATATGCTAAATATGAAGTATTATTCAAACCTTTTCTACCGTAAGTACTTATAACTTGCAACTCATATCAAAGCATTTTACGTAAAACATTGATTAATTGACTATTAGACAATTTCTCATCCAAGAATAATAAAGAAAATAAATCCTATCTCATTTTAGTGGCTTTACATGAACTACAGTTGCTCACTAAGCTTTCAATTTGTTAAGTGCCAAAGTTTATGACATAATAATGTAACATGCATTTACAACTATTCAAAGTTCTAGAATATCTACTGTGAACATCCTAATCAGACCATTGTAATTATTTCACAAATTATCACTTCAACTTACTGCATAAGACTGTCATCATCTGAAGGCCTGCAAATTTTCTCTTTCCCTTCAGGCCTTTCATGTTGTATTCTCTGGCCAACTTGGTTACTATTACCTCTTTTAATATTCTTTCTACAGCTTCCCTCACATCACCTCCACCAAACATAGAAAAGTACTTTATCTTAAATAAAAGAGAACACTAATCAATCAAAATCAATAATAAAGATGTTAACATCCTGGAATTTAAAATTATGTAGTGTTTTTTAGAGTATGCTAAACAAAAACAACTATACATCCAGACATTTATGCGTATGGTCATTGGATACAGTCCTGGTATATAACTTGGCAACTTGACTTTTTACTATGTTGATTTGCCTGCTTAAATTACTATAAAATGAAACGCATTAATAATAATGCTTACCACAGAGGACAGATTTGTCTGATCACTGAGCATCTCATCAAATGCTTCCATCTGCTCAGCAGTGGCAATTGGAAGCACAACACCTTCCGGTAGTTCTGGGTGTTCACTCTCAACAGCCGACCTGGCCAATAACCGCTGTACCATTCTTTTCACGTCACGATTTTCTTCTCTGATCGTTTCCATTATAGTAAAAATGTGTGAGATTGCATCTGTAAAATTATAGCAAAAGTAAACTAAATGAAAACCATCGCTGCAATAATGTATCAGTAATTTTCTAAGGATTGCAATTATTTAATTATCAAAGTATGTGATCAGCCCTAGTGACCCGTTTGAATCACTTACTAGTGCAGTCATATCACACATTCACAACACAGAGAAGTAACATACTAGTAATGTTTTAACTTGATTTAATCTTAAGTATGCACCATTCTATTCAACTATAATACTGATAGACTGAAAACTATGAAAGGAGTGATTAAAAGAATTTAAATCATTTAAACACAGAGAGTAGCATTAAAGTCAAAATCATGATTTGTTTTTTGTTGTTTGCTTTTGTGTATTGAAGGCAAGTTTTTGTAAATACAATTCAGTACAATGTTTACAACACAAATTTAACTTACTTTGCCCGATCGGTTGACTACAGGAAGGTGTTTCAGAGTGAGACTGACCAGATAAAGGTGTTATTGGCCGCAACACTTCACTCCGGACTTCTCTTAGTGCTTCTGGCGCCATACGGGGTGGTGGTGAAAATACATTGTCAGTAGTTATTGGATTCTGTTTTGGTGTTCCTGTCACTTTTGAATGTGGTGGCCTACTATCTCTGTCATCTTCACTGCATGCACCATCTTCATCAGATGAATCATACAGTATTTTTGCTGGTCTATTTATAGCAATAGTAAATAAACTTATTAATGCAAAACTTTCAGAATCATCTACCAATTTTAAACTATTATTAAGCAAGACATGTTGTTCTTAGTTTGTCAATAATTTTTTCAGTATCATTTAAAAGGTGAGTACCTTTATTTCCATTTTGGCCATTAAATTCTATGAGAACTTGCAATGTTAGCATTTTAAAAAAAAAAATTGCGGCATAAGAAATAATCTTTATCAAAACAGCTGACCCTACTATGTTATTGTACGAATTTAGCTTGAAACATTTTACATCATAAAAAAATACCCACCTTTGCTTTCTAGCCTGATCATCATCAGTGGTTTGAAGGTCTGAGGTGTCTTCAGACTGTCGCAACTTTGTCCTTACCCTATCAAAATTCTCTGTAATACAAGAGTTTTACCTTAATATAAAAGATATTTTATTAACGTTTTTGATAAATACAGTCAGAGTAAGAATTTACACTTTTGAAGTTACATAAATGTTATTAAAATGGATTTAATAGATATTTCCATGTGGTAAATTGAGGGTAAAGCCTTAAGATCATTCACTGTTACTGGGACAGGCCTGTGTATTATTAGACATGGCACCTAAAGTAAGGCTGCATTAAGCATTGTCTAAAACAGAATATAAATAAATTAAAAAATGCTGAAGACTCACCATTGCTATACAGTTTTCTTTTTATTTTCTCAACTGACCATGTTTCACTTGGAGGTTCCATCTTCCTTGCAGCATTATTAATCCTTATGGATGTTTTATGTGGTGGCCAATAAACAAATTTCTCATCCTTCAGCCAGTTCTGTGGCACTATAGCTACTTCAAGCCCATTCACGCCCTTCAAACTCCACAATATGATACATTGCTTAAGTTTTCAGTGTTCAGATCTACAGGCATAAGGTATTTAAATGTTAACTGTTATAACATGCTACAGAAATGCCAGATTTGAACTGTGAGGTAAATTGATTAATACAGATTTTTCCACTTTGTTTTCATTTAGAACATAAATAATTTACCTTTGTCATGTACATGTTAATTTAAATTAAGAGAACTTCTAAAAAGAATTAAAAACAAATTGAATACAAAAAAGGAACATTCGATGAATTTTTTTTGTTTAAGTAAGTCGGGAGTGCCTAATTCTCTCATCTAAAATGAGTGGCTAAGCGGAACAACCACAAAATCATTCTTGTATGGAAGCAAGATACACTTGCATGTTATATCTTTTAGAGAAACTGCGGCAGTATTCTCATGTAACCAAGAAACCCGGAACACTCTCAAGTCAGAAGAGTGAAGAGGTTCGGTATAAAACTATGTAAAGCACCACTATACCATTGTACAACAAATATTCTTTCCATTGACACATCAGAAGGGGACAAAATATTTCTGATCAAACCAACTTTATCACCGACCAAAACACAATTATTACCAAGCTGAACAGACAAAAAATATTTTGGCAATGAAATCTCCTCAAACTGGCTATAATCAACATATTCATTGAGAAGAGGACCCTTGTAGTGTCTCTTCTTAACTATACCTGCATGAGGTAATACTGACTCTAATTTTGCATTCAACACAGATTTTTCTGAAAGTCTTTTTATTACTTGCTGAAGTGGGAATTTTGGCTTCCTTATAAGTTTCTTCAATTTGCCTAAATAACTCTCAAAAGGAAAACTTGAATAACTATCAAGCTCTCCAAATCTGGATACATCATTTGCCAGATGAACTAAACCGTGTACGTTATAAACATAATGATGCTTAAACTGTCTAACAAATGCAGAAAGAAGTTCATTAGTGAATTCACAATATGGCTGACAAAAAACAGAGCTTGAAAGGCAATATATTGCAACATATAACAACCTAAAATGATTGTATAATTCTTTTGGTAAAATTCCTTAAGAGCAAACTGTCCAATATACAACAAAAAATGTGCGAAATCCAGTAGCCTTCCATCTCTCTGATTCATATAATGACCTGCCTTT
Source organism: Lutraria rhynchaena (assembly GCA_008271625.1). NCBI lineage: Eukaryota > Metazoa > Mollusca > Bivalvia > Venerida > Mactridae > Lutraria > Lutraria rhynchaena. Next base: position 106,042 of record VIBL01000437.1, read on the forward strand.
TCTAAGGAATTCTCGGGGCATATATGTACTCAAACAAACAAGACGATCAGACTCGCACAATAAATGTTGCACCTTGCCTTGCAACACCCTTAGTCCAAAGAAATAAGAGCCTTTTCAACACCCCTAAGCACACCAAATGCATGTAGTCTATAGGGAATTGAGTGACAAGACCCAAATTTGTGTCCGAGAATGGGGATCGACCTATGTGGTGTTCTACATCTGCCATTTCATTAAACCGGATATCAGTACGCAAAGAAGAATTTATATTTGGAAATGTCAAACGGTGATTTATGTAATGTTCCTTCTGTGCACATTTATCACATCCAAAATAGCCAGAGTGACCTTTAGTTTGCTTAACAAATGCTCTTGCGGGAGTATCACAGATAACACAAGATATTTCAATTGCAATTTGGCCACCTGTTTGAGGCATCTGTAGCCCGTGGACAGTCATGTTATTTATATCATCAATCAAATCTCGTAAATAATCATGAACATTTTGGGGTTTATGATTTCCAAGAAATATGCCAACTGCGAATGGTTTTGAAATGAAAGGATCAACGATTCTACCCAAAATTGGCCAGAACTGCGAGTTGGTACTCTTAAATAATGGCAAACCATCAATGTTCAACTGTATCCGTAGAAATGTGATATCAAGATGATCTGACGTCATAATTGCCTGAGTTTCAGTCAACAAACAATTTTGTAATCCAAAATGGTAATATGAACCGCCAGCAACACTTTTGACTTCATAGTCTTGTTTTGTTTGTAACAGCGTTCTTGGGTCTTTAGGCAACATGGGATGTAACTTAATCAAAAGACTTTTCATGGCATTTTGGGGAATGTTAAATTCAGAAGTCCAAACAGTCAAGTCATAAGCCAGACCAGAATCACTAACAGCAGAATCTTCAGAACTTTCTGAATCTGACCAATTAGAATTAAACGTTGACGCATCATCCTCTACCTCACTATCAAGAAAAAAACTGGAATTTTGATCTGGGGTATCTAACTGACTTGAATTGCATTCATTTTCTGAACTCTGCAATGAACAGTAAAGCCTTGAGGTATGCTTGTAGTATTAGAGTCAAAATCAGAATTGTTTTTCGTGGCACAGGAGTCTGACACTAAACATGTAGGATTAACCTCCTCATCATCAGGGATTTCAAAATCAATTGTGGATAAATGTTTGGCAACACTGGACAGTACTCTGCGGTACCATTTCCAATAATCTGCCGACTTTTTCATTTTCGGCATTTCTTAAAACATGAAATCTTTACTAGATCAGAACAATCACAGTTAGCTGTGCAATACAGCACTATGGGGAAAACAATTAACTGTTGTAATATTAATGGTTAAATTACATACAATAAAAATCTGAACATCTAAACCTTTATTTGTTACAAAGGCATACTGAAAAAATATCTGAATATTATTTTACGGAGGGTAACTTATATCTTACACCAAGCAGTCCTGACTTTTACAGAACGATTTTGAAAAAAGTTATCCTAGAATGTACGGGTCGCGAAAATACATGACAAAGGTAAAATGGCACTGATAAAACTAATATCAATGTATAAATCCAAGCAATTAACAATTACTTACAGCAAAAGCAAAGATTTCTCAATATTTTTTTAAATATTTCAAATATAAAAGCAACTAATCGTTTAATTTTACAATTTACCGTTTTACAGTTCGTCTGTTCAATTTGGCGGTAGCAGAAATCTCGTCTGCGCATGTTCAAAACTTATCTATTTTTCCACTTTTTTTTAATTTATTCATTTTAGTACCAAAATCCGGATTAAGTTATGTCATAAAAATCATAGAAATGTATTTCATATCAGAAAGTTATAAAATAAAAAAAAATACAGTAAATCAATTTATTTCGAGCACCTGCACATGTCTTGTTTATAGGGAGGCCCATATGGGACCCGTATGGGTCCCACATTGGCGATGATATAAAAGAAAATATGTTTAAAAGCTATTTTAGATAAAAAAATAATAGCAGTTGATATCAAAGCAGTGCTATTTTAGCAAAACATAAGTATGTTTTCAATAAATAATGAATTAAGTTTTCATTTTACTAATGGTACTGTATTAGTACTGTAATATGGGACCCATGTGGGTCCCTTATGGGTAACCCCAGATGGGCTTGCCCACATAGGACCCTCATGGGTCCAATATGGGCATTACCATATGGGCTTTCCCAAATATAGCCCATATGGGACCCATATGACCATGTTATCTGGGAGATATAAGCCGGTCTTATCTACACTATAGCAAACATAACAACACCTTATTGAATAACTAGACTAGTAATATATTTATTGCATATACCATGTCACAATATTAACGCAGCCGTTTGACAAATATTACTTTTCATGCACATAAGTATATGACATCTTAGACATTGATAGTACATTAAATAATATTAAAAGATATTTCTACATACCCTACGAATCATGTAAGGCGCAAAATATCGTACACACTGATGATAATGTGATTCAAACATCAACGTTCAAAGTATTGAGTCCTTAATGCATTTATTTATGTATCTATGAAAAGCAAAGCAAGGACCGAACAAACAAACTGAAAACAATCTAAATATCCAACAATTAGTAAAATCAAAGTTCATAAAAACAAAATATCATATGTCACATGTATGTTCATATACACTCTCTAACCATCTTCCACAATCTTCTGAAACAATTTTCCCTGCTTTCGCCAAATGCTTCAAAATGTAGGAATTTATCTTCTTGATTGTCTTCCTTGCCAATACACTGCACTTTGTCAAATACCACTTTCTCTTTTTTGACAACTACTTCATCTTCCCATGCTTGTTTCATTCCATTACACACAAATTCTACTTCCGTTTTTCTCTTGTCCCCAAAACATCCACAGAAAAGTTCTTTCAGTGTTTTCATCCTTCTTTTCTTTTTTCTCTCTTCACCAATATCGTCATTATCTATTTCTGTTTTCCTGTTGATAATAAATCTCTTTCTTTTACCTGGTGCAATGATAACTTCACCAGGTAATGTTGGTGCAACATCCTGATCTCCTGATGTTACCGTAAGAACTGAAGGAATACTTATCACTATAGATCCTGTTTCATGTACACCTTTATTGACATTGACTTTCTCCCATACCGTGTCATCTTCAAGACCACCATCATTTCTAACAGAAAGAAGAATTTTTGTAAGGTCCATAACTTCTGAATTCTTTACTTTCTTATTTAGCATATCATCTTTGATGTAGACTATAGGAGTAGATGGTTTAATTGGAGATAATCTAGCAACTGTTATATCTGTTTCTGAGCCGTATGCAGTGTCTATTATATTTTCAGTCAAATCACGTGCTTCTATTACATTTATTTGCGAAACATTTTCCTGCAGCTCTCTAAAAACTTTCACACTTTCGTCTGTGTTAACATCAGAATTGCTTACTCTTGTTCTGCTATCGATTCTATCCATCTCTGTATTTTCTGCTTTGCTCTCATCCTCGTTTACGTTGCCATTTTTTTCTGTCGTTCTGATCGTGTTTGTCTTCTCCATATGATTATCTGGTGTAATGTGATTAGGAATACCTTTAGAAGTAGATAGTAGCATGTCATCTATCTCATTAAGCAGATCATCGGCATCTTTTAGTGTATCAATTTCTGTAGGAGATAAGCACGCCCCAGTTGATGAAACTGGTATATCGCTATTAGACAAAGTTACTGAAGGTCCCACAACAGACATGACATTATTAATTGACTGAATACTAGAATCAGAATTTTCCTTTGTTTTTTCAATTCTTCGTGACTTTTCAATATTACCTTGACTGTCCAGTGTATAATTGCGTTCGATATTTTTAGCATTATCTGCCGTAGTGTGTTCAGTAATACCTTTAGAAGTAGATGGTAGTATGCCATCTAACTCATTAAGCAGATCATCGGCATCTTTTAGCGTATCAATTGATGTAGAAGATAAGTGTTTCCCAAATGATGAAAGTGATGTATCGCTGTTAGACAAATTCACTGACGGTTCGACGAAACACGTGATATCATTATCTAGCTGAATGTTAGAATCTGCATTTTCGTTTGCTTCTCCAATTCTACGCGATTCAGTAATGCTCTCTTGACTTTCCAATGCACAAATGCGTCGATTTCTTTTCGGAGTATTTTTATCCATAATAATCTTGTCTAATCATGTGTTTTTGTTTGCACCAATCGCAAATTCGGGGCTACTCGTGCCGCGGCGGCATCTTAAGACGTAATGAAGTCTATAGCAACAACAATAAGACGTTATCTTCAATATGATTGGATGATGCATCACAACGTTGGCGCTTGATTGGACTAGACGTCATATCAATTCGGACGTATAAAAACCTTTTCACGGACATATTTACAGTCCGGAATTGGTTCTGAATCTACTTAAGCACTCAAATCGTACCAATTTACTAAGAATAGGTGGGTAGGTAGGTAGGTAGGTAGATAGGTAGATAGATAGATAGATAGATACTTCTGTTAGAGAAGTATATAAGTTATATAAAGTTAATATCTTGTATATTTAACAGATATTCATATTCATTATCGCTTTGTTCATTAAAGAAAGTGTTTCTTGCCATGTTTGAATGTTTGACTATATAAATTTTGTACCTAACTGCTGCTTTATGTTAGATTGCTAACATGTCTTGTATTGTTGATGTTTTCTCATCTCAAGTTCTTAGCATAATGTCCGATATATTCATTCAAAAATGTAACAAAAGTAGTGAAATGCGATAAAACATATTTATCATAAAAATATGCACTGCAATGGTAATATTCATGACTCGTAAATATAATATTTAGCATACAAGCACGCAGCACACATCCTTCAATGTCGTCTAGTAGTGAATACATTGGAACCCCTCTCAACCGGTCGAGCCCGGGACCAGAACATTTGGTCGATTTAGAGGGGAATCCGGTTTATAGAGGACCCAGTTTAGAGGGCTTCCATTGTATATGTATTATTGTCTTATATTTGTAGTTAATAATTTACAAATGCGTGGGTGTTGTCAACGATTGTATAATCATAATTCAGTGATTATCTACGTATTGTATGTAGACTGGTAGTGCACTGTTCTTACTTTAACCATGGGTTTTGATTTGAATGCGTTAACCAATTTAACGGATTTATTTTCAAATCCTTCTGCAAAACTGGCCTGATTGTTGTTTACATCACAGCAAAATTTTCGTAGTGATTTCACCAATGAATCTTATCTCGATACGAAATCTTTCACCCACATTATTGATATCGGTACTGTTTAAGGGAGACCAATCATGTACGACGAGAAATCCACGATTGTCCTCCTTGTTGACTAGTATTCTGACTGTTCATGTAAATAGCTCTTAAAATGGTATTATACCTTAGCATTCTTAAACATATATCTTAGAACGTTTAAATTTTGTTAACGATATTAGCATATTATGTCTTACAATGGTTGTTTACAAAGCTGATAGTGTAGAATGCGAGTCGACATTTTCCTAAGCATGATTATAAGCGTAATGGGTTTGCGACGTTCACTTGAACCATGATGGCTGGTTTATGGCTATATAGTATTTGTGTGTGATAATATGCAATGTTTAGCTTGTAGCTTTTCTTAGGTATTCTTAGTCTATTCAGAACATAGTGTATATGTATAATACAACCGTAGTTCCTGTTAAAATAGTGATCCGATTCAACATTATATATGTACTTATTTTAGTAGTTTGTCTCCTGGTCAGGTTGATGGATATAACCGTGTCAGATGATAACCTGAGACATTTGTATCTCTTGTTTAGATGGTCACCATTAATTATAGCGTCATAATAACTCTATGTCGGCAAACTGGTGGAGATGGATTGCTACAGTATCCGGCTAATACTTAATCCCAAATAAAAGATAAAAAGTTAGGGCCATTGTTTGGTGATGTTTCATATTCAATACATACTAAATAAATCTGTTCCCTTATGCTAGGTATCATCAGTACACACCGAACGTGAGACAGATGTATCACAATTCAAATTTCAGGAATCGCTTTTTGATATGGCATATATATATATATTCATTATCATGTTTTTCCTAATCGCATGTAAATGTAGATTTCGTATAATACAGACAAACCTACGGACACACGCCACCATTTGAAAAGACAAAATGTGGTCTTTATTGACGGGTGGCTTGTATTATGGGGTCAGTTTGTTCTAAATAATCAGTAATGTTTTTCTTTCAAAGAATGACCTTTATTCACAGGGTGGTCCTTATTCGGAGGTGGCTGCAAACACAGCCTTGACTGTACTCGAATCTTAAAAATAAATCCAGCACTAGCTACCGAACAATCATACAAACCGGACGTTGAACTTTTGTGGTAATCGCGTGTGAAAAAATGTTCATATTTGCGATTTGAATCAGTGAGTTTATATTCTATTTAAAGCAGTATCATTATATGTATAACTATTACATCAATTCAATGACAAGCTACAACTCAGCGTCGTCTGACTACCAGATATTACAAAAGTACTAATTATCCTTAAATCTTTGATCAGCAAAAGTCTTAATACAGTATAACCCCTGAAAACCGGGCCCCTCCCTGGGTCAAAAGTCCGGTTTTCTGAGAAATCCGATTATCAGAGAAATATTTATTAAAAAAGCGAAAAAATGGGACTTGAAAATCATCCGAATTTTGGATAAATCCGGTTTTCAGGAAGCCCAGTTTTCATAGGTTATACTGTATTTAGTTTTTCATCTGCACTGATACTGTTTTAGGATATAGAACCTGTTTATTTCAATTGTGCACGTGACTTCACACTGGTTTTAAACTTTCTAAAGTGAATTTAATTATTAAAAGTCACAAATATTGATTTAGATGTGTTTTTCAGACTGAAAGTTGCATAGGTATCTCGACAATATTTTTTAGTCAAATACTGCAAAAATAAAATGCATCACTCCAAACTGTTGTTCTTTTCCTAAGGAATCACCGAAATTCACTGAAAAATACTGAGGAATTCCGTAGTTTTAAGAGAATACGAAAACGGCCTCTTTTTCCAGTCCAATTGAATGTGAAAATGCTATTTTATAACACTAACCGATGCAAAGTGCGGACGAACATTTAGAAACATGTTTTATAAGATTTTGTGGTTATGTATCGTATCAGTGAAATAATGTCGGGCACTCCGTGATAGAGAGGTTACGATCTCTGACTCGTAATCACTAGCCCCTCACCGCCGTGAAATCGAAAGATTTACATGAAGCTGTCATGCTAAAGATGGTTATACCCAGGGTACGCCCAGGGGTCGTCCTTCACTGTTAAAGCCTGAAAAGTTGCCAAATGACTCTAGCTGGCTGTGCGACGTTAAACCCCAGTGAAAAACTAAAACAACGTAAGCATAATGATTGGTATCATATTTCTATGAGCCAGAGGTCATACTGTGGTCATTAAATTAGGGTTGACTGGATAAAATGTCTTGACAACCACGTGATATTTGTTATCAAGCACGTTTGTTTTTTGTAAAACAGCCCATAATTTTACGAATACATGTGAGTGAGCGTGCTTTTCAAATTATATCGTGAGTTTTGAAATTATTTGTCAGCCAATAAAATCATTCTTTTCGTCAATAAAGAAACTGAAACAGTGTACATAATTATTATTTAAAATGCGCGGAGGTAGACTGCTGTTTCCAGTCTAGCTTTTGACCGATTTTTTTACAAAGCCTCGACATTTTATTGTACCCCTGCATGACAAAGATGTAAGGAAGGTATACTGGAATCAGGTGTCCGTGCGTCTGTCTGTCCGTACAGACGAGGGATACATTGGGGGGTTAGGGCTAGTGTACAAGTTGAAATTATGAGGTTCATTCCGTACAAACTGTCATCTTTACTCGAGGGGTTGAAAATGTCTGATGTGGAATAAAAGAATCAAAGGAAATAATCCCATACTGTACCGTCCGTCTGCGGACAAAATCGCGCTTCTTCTCTTAAACGGCTTCTAAGGCTACCATAGCAACATTATTCAGTTCACAGTAAATGCATTTGATGTCATTACTGATGTTGTCTTCAGGTGGCCCTGATCGACCCCTGAAATTCGCGCCCTAGACAACAGCAGCCTAAGATACTATTTGACGGTGAATTTCTCCCTTTAAGAAATTTCTACATACTGGGAGATTGTGGATATACCGACAAAACATGGTTGCTAACACCTGAATGCGCGTCTGGTTCACTGACCAGATACAACAGATAAATAAACAAACAAAGTACTAACATTAATTTTAATTAGCTGATTGCACTTCAATAAGTAGTTATTTCATTATTGCATATAATTTTACCACGATTTAAAAAAAATGACCACAAATGTTTGCAAAAATTGTATACATAAGCATGAGTATTTCTGCTTCTATTCTACTTTTAGACCACGGATATTCCGATTTTGTATCAAAACGAGGCTTAAGAATTTCCCCTGATGAAAATGAAATTGAAGTTAATCCTTCAGTAAAGTAATCCTTCAGTAAAGAAAACACGTACATGTCATAAGAATATTGCATTATATATTAATGCATCAACTGCCTTGAATTTTGAATACTTCATCAGACAGTGAAAATGATTCACAGTCTTTCTAATGATTCTAATTCAGCATATCGTGTATTTAATAACTTATCAAGAATTTGAAGAGTCCAAGATTTCGTAGAATGTCAATGTTTTCCTTATTTAATATATCCAGTGATGTCTACATATTCCGTCGTCAGAGATAACTCACTGGGGTGTTTCCATGTCTAATCAGACTATATTTGTAAGCACAAAAATTTAATAAAGGTGTACCTTTCAAACGGTATCAGAACATGTGTCATTATTACAGTTGAATACAATATAGTCCCCCTTCTGAAATATATACATAATACAGTGTAACCTCCCGAAACCATACCCTTTGGAAGATGCAAAATTATGTCGTTGTTGAGAGGTTGCCGCTCAATAGATTTTAAATAAATAGTCAAATCGTACAGTGGGGAAAACATGCTGTTGTTGAAGGGAGGTTGAGGAAGAGAGGGCCGCTCTAGAGAGGTTGCACTGTAGTAGAAATCTATACATGCCAGAGGGAACACAATTAATCCTCAATATATATATAATTACTGCAAAATAATAACAATAAGTTAAACCTCAAATTGCGACTACCTCAATATTACGACCACCTCGCTATAACGACCATTTATTTCTGACCGGCTTTAAATAATAACTCCCTAATAATTCAACTTGATAACGAGACACACTATTACGACCGATATTTGACTCCCGAATGTATACTCAATATCTAGGTTTTACTGTGTTCTGATTTTCGTACGTGATGCGTACAGGTACAAACCTTTTTAAAATTGCTTTACGACATTGTTTATTCTTTATGTGACTTATTGTCACTGGGGTTTAACGCCGTTTTTCAACATTTTTTCAGTCATATACGGCGACCGGTTCACCTAACCAGTTTGCCTGGACTATATACTAACCAGTACTAACTTATCCTTCTACAAGGAGCCAGCAACTTCTCCGCATGTGGAGGAAAATCGACAACATTATCAAATTTTAGTAGAAGGGTATGACCTGCCGCGACCAGGATTCGAACCCGGACCTCCGGGTTACAAGTCCAGCGCACTAACCACTGGACCACGGCCGCGGCTTTCTCTTTGTATATATGCATCTTCGTTGTTTGTTTTCGTGTTAATCATTGACTATGTAATATTCAAACGAAGAGCATATTTTTTATTATATATACATTGTCTTAAATGTTAAGACAAGGGGACACAGTGTACAGATAATAAAAAAATGTGATTTTGACTTTTAGCATTATTAACTAATTTCAATTAACAGCATGTGGAAATATTTGAGACTTCTTTCAACATAGAACAACACCATTTATCGTCTTTAATAATCTATCTTTTGTTAAAATCAGAGGTAATTTATCGAACTCATGTTTTTCACGTATTTACATACCTAAACCGAGCTCTGTCTGTTTGACATCATAAGGGTTAAATTGAGTACCTATTATTTTTCAATACAATGAAAATATCAACTTTCGTTTTAATCCCTCGATTGTTAAAATACTAGTTGCAACAAACAAACTCACTTTTTGCTCGTGCCAGTTACAGGGATTTCAATGATTTCGTGGCGCACATCGTCATAGTGATAATTTGAGTTATAAGTATTCTTTTAAATTTCATAACATTGAAAAAACACATCAATTATCATGCTTTAATCCATCAATTGACCGAATATATTTAGTCTTATTCGAGTTCACTTTCTTTCTCGAGTTACACAAATTTCGACAATTTCATATCGCACATTACTCTGTAGGTAACTTGGGTAACGAGTATTATTAACTGCATAGGAAAGCTTTGTAGTATATTTGAATGGCCTATTTTATATGCTAATAGTGGAGCAAACGGGACTAAAAAAAAGATGCATATATGAGATAGTGGTCTAAAAACTGAACAGGCAGATTTATATACCAAAATGTTCGTCAGAGTTTCTAGTTTATGAAATGGAATGTTAGCAAACTCATCTCTGTCGGACACTCAAGAAATCCAAGATGGCATCCAAGATGGCCACCAGAAATCACAAAAAATATTAACAAATCAAAATGGGTGGGGTACATGAAAAAAAAGAAAAATACAAAGAACATTACCCAGCCCAAAATGATGGAATAAGCAGCAATAAAATTCATGTTCATGTATATTATTCATGAAATTCGATGTATATGAATTAAAATAATTATAAGTAGTTGTTTTTATTTCTTAAAATTCAATAAAAATAGAGTTTTGGCGCCATTTTAAACAGAGTGAACTATCACAGGTACATACGCAACTTAAATGCCACGCAAAAATTACTGTGTAGCAAAAATGATTTGCACAACCAGAATATATAATGTATAACAATGACTGGAGTTCCATTAAACTTATTCAATGATCCATTAATTATTATCGTCATCCGAGCCATCACTGAAATCACTGAAAATTACGCCTAAAGTGTGCACATTGGTACAAACATTGTCAATGGTATCATCTTTAGAAATCTCAGTGTTGAATATGCTATAGTACATGGTTGCATATTCATGAAATATGAACAACTCTCATCACATGAGCTGCACTCACATACAGTATCATTTAGCAATTCCGGTGCTGCCGAAGGTTGGTTCATTGTCAGAGTTTTAAAATATTGAAGATACATATCATACACATATCCATTGGAGGTTGGAGGTGGCAAATCGTGAAGTGCAGTCAACGCATGCTTCCATATTCACAACTGAAGCAAGCAACGAAGACAATGCAAGTGAAAACTATTTTCTGTCGGTGACAGGCTTCTAGGATGAGTTGACTTAACTGCTTTTTGTCATCGTATTTCATTCAGTGACTTAGCTCCACTACTTCCATACAAATCAGCAATTAACGCACTACAAGCTTGTTTGTGCTCCAAGGTCGAGAAATCATCTTCTCCAAAATCCTTCAGTTGTTCATACTTTTTAGGGTTTGATATAAAGAGTTTAAACACTTTACGTTTTCCTTTACCATAAAAAGTGCTTGTTGTGTCCCATCCAGTCAAACAATAGACATATAGCAAAATATTAATGTGACTTTCTGTCAGAGTATTGTGTAAGTCATGTATTAGAATAAATCGTCTCAGATCGGTATGTACACCAACTCGACCAGTACACATGTACAGGTACTTAACACCAAACATCTGATAGTAATGTGTTAATAGGAGGAGCACATCTGTATCTGGACTAAACAAAGTGATATCACTTGAACCAGTGTCAGCTGCAAACTTAGTATGGAGCATAATTCTAGTGTCTCCTTCTTCCTGGTTTGACCGTAGTTGATGAATTTCTTTGCAACAGTTGTTAGTTGCTTGGTAACAACTATCGTTTAATCCAACTTTAATTAGATAAGTGGTAATACCTTGAGGGGATACTGGAGCATTTTCTAGTAGATGTTTAATAGAAAAGCCTTCCAGTCTTTGGGATTGGTCAAGTTCCCTAGAATTCTAATAACATTAGAAATTCCACCCCCTAGTCTTCGTCTAATTTCTGCTTTAAGACTCCCATTAGTGTATTTATCAAAAACAATTGAATTGCCATATCAATAAATTTGCAGTAAGGATTCTGAACAGGGTGTGACTGAACTGTAGCCATTGCATCGAATATCACTGTCTGACATGATTGTATGCTAAGTATCCTATCCGGAAGAAGTTCTTCGAGTTTCATCATAAAGTCAGATTTTTTACATGTCAGTATATTCTCATCTCCTGTAAACAAACTCAGTTGCACAGGAGTGTTTTCAAATGAGAATAGTTTTTCAGAGGGAACTTTTTATAAGCATTAATAGCTAATAACCTTTGGAACATTATCTCTCCACTAATTGACGCTTTGACTTTTGTCATTTTCCTCATCTTTTTCATTCCAGCCATCATTTTAATATTGCTGTGCGGCATTGGACTGAAAAAATCTTTCTGTGGTGGATCAGATCCATCTTCCTTTGTCACAAGTCTTTCAGCTACAGAATAGTTAAACATCTTAGTTCCTTTATCAAGACAACTTGTCAATGAAACCAATACCTCATTTGAAGCCTCTACATCAGTTGCAAAATTCACTAGTTTGCCACAGGTTTCTGTTGCACTAAATGGATCAATGAAACTGGTTCCAAAATACTATCCATTTTCTTAATGCAACTGTTGTACCATTCATGTCTGGTTCTTGATGTAAGATGACTAGATGAATGGCTTGTCTTCGACGTCACAGTACTGTGAAATGCTACCAAGTATCTAGATGTTACTGGACGCGATAAAAACCACCTTGCCAGAGAGTCTTCTTTCATAGTTAGTCCAATAATACCCCCTGCACCTTTCAATTCCTTATTTTGTGTTGTTTCAAGGGTGTAATCAAAGCAAACGTTGTTAAATGTACCTTCTGTTAGCTTAGCAGTAAATAATCCGTCATGAAATCCTTCTATTACATTGGCAGGAAGTCTGTTCACTTGCAGGATTTGTACAGTCGTGTACTTGGCATATCTAGTTCTGTTAGAAGCATAAAGTAAAGGCATAAGACATAGTTTGGCATGTTGGTGAACGTTCCAGTCTGGTGCTCTTGTAGATGCACGGAACAACTTAAGAGGCACAGATACACTTGTAACAAAGTCATCCCATAAAGTAAATGTTGGTGACAGCTGGCGTTGTTCTTGTCTGAATTCTTCAATGAGAGGTTGAACATGACCTAAAAGGATATCACACATTTATCCAATATCTCTCTCGCTGTTTTCAAGTAAACCAAAGCTTCTAAAAGAATCCAAAGCTGAAGTAACTTCAATGCTCAAATCTTTATTGTTTACTTCACACCATGTTTCAAAGTTTTTCAAGAAGCGCAAGTGAAATACTTCATCAATAAGGATAAATGCTGATATGGCCCAGTCAAATCCTTTCCATCCATTATATTTAAAACTGTGGCTCTAGCATATGATTCAGACTTTACAAGAAGTTCATATAGTCCTGCATCTCCATATAAATAACCAATACCAGCAAATACTGCGATCAAAAAATGCATACCACCTTCTAATGGTATAATACCATTCAGTTCATCACAATTACTCCAAGTAATTTCCAGAGTCTTTGACAGTAAGCCCATATCAAAATATATGGGTGCATATTCCTGACATGTTCATACTCTCTCTTAAGCATAACATGGTAGTGTAAATGGCGCTATAATCGGCAGGGGCAGCCATGATAATAGGATTGTAAGCAATGGTTGGTACAGGTCTACAGTCAGCACAACTTGTTTCAGCATGAAATACATACCACGGATTAATGAGACACTTCTCATCTTCAGATATGTTGAGGCAAAACACAGAACTTCTACCAAAATGATACAAGAGTTCTTTCATCTTGGCCACTTTATGTGGTTTGGTCTCTTCTGGATTAATTTCTTGAATGGTGACAACTGGGAAAAAGGAAGAAACTGGTCTGTAAACTGGTTTCTTGTATGGAAGTAGTCTACATAGACTACCACCTGGAATGATAAATAAACATTAAATAAACAACTCTGCTTTGGTTCTTTCATACTGATTCAATAAACTTTCTAATTGCTCATTTCTGCAACAGAACCTGTATAACCTAACAATTACTTCATGAAAGTGTTTACATATCATGCTATTTTCATAATGTTATCTGAAATAAATATATATTTTTCATCTGGCTGCTCCATGTGTTATCCTTACTAGTGCCTATGCTAGACAGGGACTTACAGCACAACTTACAGTGTGTGCTTGTGTTGTTGGGTTCAACATTTGACTACTCAGTGTTTATATGTACCAATTTGTTTTTATGCAATGTGTACTTATACCTCAAGTAGTTTCTCATTTGTGTGGTTGAGGTCAGCAAGTGGCTGCTCAGTCACTATAATTACCAAATTGTGACTATGCAATGTGTAATTAGCAATCTCATTGAGTGAACATGCATTTGTGGTCAGCATGTGAACACTTAAAGAAAATATCTATTACCCTAGGTGATTATTCGACATCGCATTGCACGCTTTAGATATTATGTATATATGTTATAATTCTGCTTATTTCTCATTTGTATCTGGTCTTTTCCTTGGGTGGTGTGTGCATTGATAAATCCCTTATAAGTTTCTTCTTCACCAATACTATGGCCTTTTTTATACACCGCCTTCTTTATGTAAATGTTAATTTAAGTTAAAATGTTTATGTCATGACTGGGATAATGGCACCCTTCTCATCAAAATTATAAGATTGTTCTAGTAAATGGATAAAGTGCCCCAGCCATTATAATTTTAGGCTTTTTTGTATTGATCTTTGATAGATATTTACACATAATCTGAGCTTACTGATGTCCTTTTTATGTTTAAAGTAAATTTCCAATTTATATATAAAGAACTAAGAAAGGGAAAGACACAATTGAATCATGAATAACATCCACACTTCATCATATATTGTCACAAGTATTCATTAAATCATTTCATTAATTGTATATAATTGTGACAGATAAAATAAATAATCATGTGTCATGGATGATTATTTTATTCATTTACCCGCTATGGCTGAACTGTCAAACCATCTACTGGTAGATCTGGGCAAGCGAGGCATGTGGTTATCATCTGAGACTTTTGGAGCAACTAGAATGGACGTCATGGCATGGGTGGTCCTCTTTCCATCTACAGTTCTCTCATTATGGTCCCAGTTGTCTGCTACTCCAACTATCAGTTTTCCACCTTGAGCTGTAGGAACAATGCTGTCTGGTACAAGTCCACCAGATGAAGTTGTGTTTTGGCTATTAACACCATATTCAGCAGCAGATGAAAGAAACATTTGCAATTCTGGTAAGATATTGAATAGCCTAGTCTGTACAAGTCATCGACAAGATGTCTACAGCTAAAATCTTGGTAAAGGTGGATCGTTAATCCAAGATGTTTTGGTGAAGGGATAGTGGTAATGAGGTTAGTTATGTCACACGCAATAGCCAAACATCTGGTGTCAGTAAAGTCTGATCCCTCATTGAAGCATGCCTCATTTGACAACCAACAAACAGCTTTGTACAAAAGAGGATCAACAAATTCTTTTTGTGATGACAGACTCATCTCATCAGAAGAATAATATTCATGCTCTATTGTTTGAGTGGTTTGAAGGCATCTGGTTCTTAGAATACGCATGGCTCTGTGTACTATGCTATCATCTGTCTCCTGTGGAACATCAACCTCAATGTTTTCTTCTTCAAACTGTGGTAGTGTTGTCTCTAGTTCTCTAGCTTCAAGCAATGCTTCTTAAACAGTTATTGCATTTGAACAAACAAGATCAGATTTACCATGCTGAGTAATAAACAACTCAGGCCAAACTTCTTGAAGTAAAACTTTAAAACAGGAAGACCTGCAAACTTGATGATTATATCCAAAAGTCTTACATATATCATTAGACCTAAGTTTTAATTCTGACAAGAGAAAAACCTTTCTTTCTTTCATAATTGAACTATAATATTTATCTCTCAATGAGATAACAGCAGTTTTGTATTTGAAATTGTATTTTTCATTTAGGTCCTCATTATTATTAATAAGGTCATAACACCTTGTCAAGCATGCCTTTTTTCTGAGATATCTGGCCTCAACTGCAACAAGATCAATGTTTGAAATGCTCAATAATCAGCTGACCAGTTGACCAACTGGGTATCTTTTCTTTTCTTTGCTACATTCAGTACTTTACTGTTGATACTGTCAACATCAGTTCCATGTTCTACTAAAGGCCAATTTCTAATGTACCCTTTATCTTCATTATTACCAGTGTTCCCACTCACGTAAAATCTTGCGTAAATCCCGCAATAAAATCGGAAATCACGCAACATATTTTGATCTGGTGCGAGATCGTACACGTATGAATATGTTTAGGGACGAATCTCCAATTTTCTGAAAACACCCATTACGATGTATAATATATTTAAAAAAAATGTTTATACCCCCAAAATACTTCTCTTTCCCCCAGATTTCAGACCTAAGGGGTAAACGTACCCCTAATTTCAGAAGTGAGTGGTAACACTGACTACGTTTTGGATCACAATAGGTACCACATATGAAACAGTTTGTTTTCCAGTTAAATGTATGACAACTTGATCTAGTCTTAAATGATAGTGGCACATTTTCTTTGTTCTCAATTTCTAATCTAGACTTGTCACTAAGTCTTAACCTCCGACATGTTGTTTGATAGGCTGCCTTACAATTTCTATGGTATTGCATAATAGCCCTGTCATTTTCATAAATTTGTTTGCTAGCTAATATCTTTCTATCTATATCATCATTTAATTGTTTACAACATTCAAATAATTTGAGTTGACACATCAAACTTTTGCACCAACTGTCTGTTCTTTGAGAATCCTCTTGAACAAAAGACACATGTTCCTCTATTATTGTTATTATCAACTTCCTCACAGTCTGATCCAATGTCCATTGTAGTGGAAATTACATGTACATCTTATCAGAAATAAACAAAAATAAAAAGTTAAATACATGCCCTTGAATAATATCACCAGTAATGAACATCAGGCGTATGAGAAAATTTATCACTTTGTGTAGCATTTTAGTTCATGAAAAAATTTGTTTCACTTTCTGGTATATATTACTGCTTCATCTGTTTTAAACAAGTACACTTTGAATATCATCAAAAATTAAATGGTCGACTTACAGAATCAATGAGTTCTCAAGGCTCTTGTGTTCTAGAAATGGTTACAGCTGTAATAGTGCATAGGATAGGCTCATCATCAATCTGAAAAAATAATCAAATGATTCTGTCAGTTCAAAGTTATTGAAATAGGTAAAACCCATTTGTCATTGTTAATTTGAAGTGTTGTGTAATTATGAATAAATGTATAGACACTTATCCTACATACTGATGTATGTGATGGTAGTTGTAAGCGTAATTAAGTATACTAAATAATGAATACATTCATTATGCTCTTGAATATATAAGAACTGAGTTTATAGTAGCATATATCAGTGAGATGTTTACCTCAATCATGTAACACATATGGGCATGTCATTCTGTTCACATACACTGTTATCCTGGTAAACTGATATCCTTCAGAAAAGTCTGAAAAGAAATGGCAAATATTAATTAAGAGCTATATATTGCAACATACAGTACTATAATTAGATCTAGCTATAATTGATATTTCAAACATGCTAGACCAAATATTTCCTAAAACACTCTTTCAAACTATGCTGATATAATGGTTAATGATCTTTAAGTATTATTAAAGACTTCGAAATGAGGTTTATATGTTTTTTTATGTTACTAAATGTAATTTTAGAAGTCAACGAATACAATCAATTTAAATAATATATTGAATAACCAATTATAGTGTGGCAGAATTGACTTTCATCTCTTTTTTTATGCAACTATTGTTAATAAGTATATTTATTTTCTACACACATATAATCAACTAAAGGTAATCTTCAATTAACACGTGTTTATTCAAACAGTCATTCCATTAGTGTAATTAACATTAAATAGTCATTGGGATATCCAAGGTCTTTTAAATCACTTGACTACTTAAAATCACATTGTTACAATAATCAATTTTGTATTTCACTGTACATGTTTTATTGTAACCATATGTTTATTTGAAAAATAGTGTATAATGTGAATCATGAAATTCTCATGAATTTCCCTTCAAAAAGGGTATAAGGTCTATTGCACAGTAAATGTGCCATTTTTGTTAGCATCTAGAGCAAAAAATGAAAATTGTCTATTTGATTTCTTTTTTCATATTTGTTGAGTGTGACATCTTTAAAATCATGTTTGATAAATATAAGGATAAGTTTCTCACTGATTTTGTGAAAATTTAGTGTTTAACGTCGTAGGTATCAAGTGGGACGGACATTACAGGTTAAACCAATACAACATCTAATAAAAATGAACTTGACATAAATATAACCATTAAAACTATTTATTTACTATTGTTTTGAAGTAATACATATATCAGTTCATTTGACAGCCATCACATCTTGGTATTTTATCAATAAATACAAAATTTTATCAAATTCTGGAAACTATTGAAAACTTCAAAATTTAGCAAAAATATTCCCTCTTCAATACATTCCCTAAAAAAATCTGTGCGTGCAATTGCCAATAAAACTGTTAAATAGTGTTCTTATGCGATAGAATAAACATATTAACTCATTTTCAGAATGATAAATTATCCATGACAAATATAATAGCAGCTTATTTACAGCG
Organism: Lutraria rhynchaena; assembly: GCA_008271625.1. NCBI lineage: Eukaryota > Metazoa > Mollusca > Bivalvia > Venerida > Mactridae > Lutraria > Lutraria rhynchaena. The sequence goes on from VIBL01000437.1 coordinate 124,793, forward strand.
GGACGGACATTACACAATGCTGGGATGGACATTACACTAAACTGGGATGGACATTACACTAAACTGGGATGGACATTACAAAAAGTAATGTGACACTCAGTGACATGGAAAGCTATCACTTTTGGTTGTTATGAATCACCATTTTCCGTATCAATATTAAACACCATCAAAACAATGAAATATGTCTGAAATAATATAAATTAATGTTAAATGTTGCTAATATATACATCCAGTTCGCTATTCATTTTACTAAATAATTAACTTCCATAATAAAGTAAGCACTTCACAATGTTTTTTCTTACTGATGTTTCTCAAGTAAAAACAACCACAGGCCACTGCAATTTGAACATTTTTTTTAAAGTCTATCTCTTTGTCAATTAATTGAAAATTCCAGTTTTTCATATGATCCAGGTGAAAAGTAAAATATCTACATTATATTTCTTGAATTAAGTTGGGGAAAAATAAAGTTACACATTGACTTTGTTTAATGATAGACACTTACTGATTAACTTAAATTGAATTTAAGATTCATAAATAGGAAAAAAATGTCAATTTGGATATTAACAGTTGAACTAATTTTCAAATTCTAAAATTAGATTTACTGATAATGATTTTAAAAAATCAGTGATTATCTCCCTGGTAAGATTGTAAAAACTTTGATAAATTTAGTGGCAGAATCATTATTGAATTTTTACAATCAAATTAGAAGTTATAGATAGATAGATGAGATCACAATTATCATAGTTTAACAATGTTCAAATTAATGTTATAATTAATGTTTAAACTTTTTTTGCTGTTTTCTTTTTCATTCTCCTTCTTTAAATAGCATGTTTCATTGCATCAGCATTCATGGTTAAAATGTTTATTCAATAATGAGATTATTTAATTTCACACATTAAGGGTCATGTCTGGGATACATCCTGGCTCTGTGCAACATGATGGTATGGTTGATTGGAGATACGAGTCCCCCACTGTGTGTTCACAGTGGGTCCCCAGTATATCTCAGTTAGTGTTAAACTGTTATCAAAGGAGCCAATTAACACTGAAACTGTCCACTGACAATGAGACAGCATTATTACATAACATTGCTGACTTTTAATTACTAGCAAAAAGTACACTAACTGCACAATAAGTCAAAACTGCAGAGATGGACACCTTAGAGAGAAATTATGACAGCTAGTGGAATTAATTTTATTTTTCTAGCAACTAAGTCAGTTATAAAATTTGAACAAAATACTGTGTTTACAAAAAAATTTCTTGTATAAAAAAATCATTGATCAATGTTATTTATTACCTTATTTTAAGCAATAAATTTATAAAAACAAATCGAGAGAAAGCTACAAATAATGAAAATAATATTAGGGGACACTTAAATAATCTTGGTAAAAAGTTGTTATCATAGGAGATAGTGTATTTCGATTATTCAATCTTAGATACATACAGATTCAAAAGCTATAATCCATTTAGAAATCATTTTCATAAGAATATTTGAGTAATAGGTTATTGAAGACTTATAAGTGAAGCAGGACGGACATTACAGGATGGACATTACACATTCAGTAATTACCATTTTTGACAAATTTTTTATTGCAACATGTTTGAATACAAGGAATTATTGTGTTTACTTATGAAAGAACATGCTCATAGATTGGGTTAACTAATACATTAGTTTTTTTGGGGAAAAAGAAAAAAATATTTGATATTTTAAACAGAATTTCGACGAAATTTTCTATTTTTCTACTAAGTCATCTTTTTTCAACAAGACATTATGAGTAATGCATTACACCCAAAAATGGCCATTTTTAGGGTCTTAAAACCTGCTTAACTTTTTTTCTACTCAAGATTTTTTCAAAATTTTTTGGGAACACTTAGACCACTTGCGTGTTTTCATTTTTTAGCAAATTGATTTGGATCTAATATAATGAATCTGTACATCATTTTTCTAAAAAATGGCACAAATACTGTGCACTAGGTCATATAAGGAGACAGAATTGGTCATTTTGATGTTACCTCACTAACATTCACAAGGTAGATTTTACCTCTTGTTAGAGTCAACCACTTCAAGGCTTTAAACTTAGGGTTATTTTAATTTTGGCCAGGGTTTTAAATTCACAGATTAAATTGTTTCATTCATTTTATTCTAAATTTTGGTCTTCATGATACGATTTACTAGTATTTAGTTAATTCAGAATTGTGTCATTCCTATCATCTATTGTCTACTTTGATGTATAATTATATAATTTATTCCATTTTAAATATTGTGATGGCTCTATATATATTAGGAATCTAAAGTAAAAACATCAGTAAACCCCGAAACTGTTTCATTATTTATTCAGTTAGTTAATTAATAATACTCAAATGTAATTAGTAACAGTAGAACCTGGGGAAGTTTGATCCAGTGTTTGAGACTACCTTCACATAATAAGATTATAGACAAGTATACAAACCTTGTTCTGTTATCAGGTGTATTGATAAATAACTACATCAGTAAAATAAGCCATAAAGGATCAAAACATAAAAACAAAAACTGTTACAATGGTACCAATCCGAGTACTACTACACTTACCAAAAAACGAAAATGAAGCTTCCAGCATCACTAGATATTCACATTTTTTTCTGGAAAGTAACTTACTATATTCAGTGGTAAACTACATTAATATTGTTGCCAATTTAATATTTACCTTCTGCAAAATTTGACCATGACATGACAACCTAAAAATCAGGTCATTCATCAGACAAAAATGACAAAAATGCATCAAAAACGAAAAACGCTTACCTTGCAGAATAATTAAGTTGATATACTAACTTCATTTATCGTGAATTTTGACAAAAAAACAGCATTTTTGTTGACATAAAAATGTCTGCTTCGTTTGACAGAATGGTCATCAAGGGAAGTAATTCTGCAAACACAACTCGTACTGAATACACGAAAAAAAGAACTGTTTATAATTCACTTTCATAAAACTAAAATCTAAGCATTCTTAACGTTTATAAGTATCAGTTATTGGCAAATAGTTTATACGAATCATTTTAATCACTGAACTTAAGGGACACATTATGGAATCGGGTCTTGAAACAGATCCAGATAGATCTAGGTGACAGATATACATGAGTAAGGCTATCTATCTATTGGTCCGATTATTTTTTAGAAATCCTTTGAAGAAATAGAATTCCAAAATGTTTTTTACCAACTGTTACACATCCTTTCCGTGTCATCTTACTGTCATATTATTGAAAATATTAGTTAGATAAATGTAATCAAAGCACTGTTAGTACTTGCTATTTTAATGTCATTTTAGGACTTTAAAACAACGTCCTTTGTTTTTGCTGATTATATGCAAGAGCAGCAGATTTCAGGAATATCAAGCCTAACATAACAAAAGCATTTACAAAATGTATTATGTGCATCTTCTTGATATTTTTTTTTATTATTTTCTGAAAAATTATAACTATTGGAAATAAGTAAGTAGACAAAAATCACATGTTTTCAGCAGAAATTTTAATTTGTTTTGAGTGTCATGAGCATTTTGAAAGAAAACGTGAACAAATTTCGATTTTGTTCTATGTTTCAGTGTATTATTAATCATGTTCATTGATCAAAAACACCAAACGATGTATAAATGTGGACCTGCTTGCGGTTTACAATTTCTCATGATTTTTATCATTTTTGGCGGCCATCTTGGACGCCATCTTGGATTTCTTGAGTGTCCGACAGAGATGAGTTTGCTAACATTCCATTCCATAAACTAGAAACTCTGACAAATATTTTGGTACATAAATCTGCCTGCTTACTTTTTATGACCACCCTTCTTCTGAAATAACCCTTCGTTTGCTCCAATATAAATTATCAATAATGCGACAAGTTTTGCCTCTTGTGAACTCTATGCTCCATTGATCTTTATACGCATTCACTGCAGTAATTATCTTATGTACCCAAACTATTGAATAAGGAAAATATAAAGCTATTAGATAATTCTTATACAACAAATTGAAATTGATAAATTAATGTTGATTTGTTCATGTACAAAAACTGAAATGTAATTTCTTGCACCTTGTTTTGTAAAAGTTGAAGACATGTATGTTGTACTCCGTACATTAAACATTCCGTCTGTGTGATGATATTTTAAAATACATTGAATAAATGTCACATTTAAAATTTATCAATTTGTATAGGTTAAAGTATTGATATTACACCTCACACTTCTCTGTCATATGTAGCGCTTTGCTTGAAACACCATTCACACACTCATACACTTTTGTGTCCTGTATCAATAAAGCTACTTGAGTTATCTCCCTTTACATATATAGTCATTTACAAGTGTTAGCATGTGACTTAGTTCCCCAAACTCATTTTTATGAAATTGCTCTAGAATCTTATTACGAAAGAACAATGCGTCAGAAACATTGCTGTGAAATATTTCACCAAATTTAACGAATTATGATTTTTCACTGTAACTTAACGTACCAGTAGACAGGGTCTTTTAGCAACTTTTCCGGCTTTATTAGTGGAAGAAGACCCACTGCGTAAACCTGTGCAAAACCACCGACCTTCCGTTTGCTAGCTGAACATCTTCTTCACATGTGAAATTTGTCTGGTCTCGTGTGGAATTCGAACTCACAGCGGTGGGGAGTTTGTGATTACTAGTCAGAGACCATAACCAATCGGCCACAGAGACCCACTTTGATATTTTAGTGAATGGCAGTTCAAACAAATAAAAAAACACTGTATCTCCTAATTAAGTGCAATCTACATAATATCGTGTTCAGTTATTCACAATTTTGCATCGACATTAATGATTCAATTAATAGACATAAGGACAATGTATATTGGTAAAAAATAATTCTGAATCCCCGAATTCGCTATTTAATTAGCGCTCTATAAATATCTTTAGCGTACAAATACTCCTTTAAACCAATGTTTATAATTGGTTCCTCAAATATTCAAATAAAATTACTCTTTTATAATGCAGTAATATCTTACAGCGTGAAATGTGATGACGATAATATTTTCTTACATAATAAACATTACTTCTAAACGTTTTTCACCAGACATGAGTAAAAATGTCAATGATGGTTCTTTATTTAAATGTGTTGACAAACTGGTATGGGACCATTGAATGGTCGGGCCGGGCCGGTAACGACAATATAATTGGTAACTGTACTTATATATTTATTTATTAAGGTCTCATCAATATTTACATAAAGCAGAACGTTCAATTAAAAAAAATAAAAGTACATTACCACTCACTCTTGAGTTATTAGAGACATGTATTAAAAATACACAATATATATTCAGTGATAATGTCATATATAAATTTATATTTATATATATAACATTATCACTGAATTCAGGATACAGTCTTTTTATGACTCTGTGTTGGTATTAGATGAACTAACTTATCATGTTTAAGCCTCTGAACAATTGTTTAATTATTTTCATATTTTGCGGTTGAAAATCCAGAAGTTAATTTTAATCATTTTATGTTCTGAGTATAAAAGTGTTAATATGGTATATAATGGTATCAAGGAAGTTGACTGTTTGTTATGATACGTAAAATATGTTTGGTAGAGGACAACCTAAGGATGCTACAGACCAAATTTGGTGACGATCCATCCATTGTTCATGAGAAGAAGTCATTTTAAGTTATTTCTATTTTCAGCTCTAACTACCCTTTAGAGGGGCAGACCAAATTTATATAAGCAAATTTGACAGATGGCCATCCATTGAGGATGTTACAAACTACAAACCAAGTTTAGTGATGATCCATTCATTGGTAATCTTGTTGATGTTTAAAGGTGTTTCTATTTTTAACTCTAACGGCCCCTTAAAGGGGCCAACCATTTCGATTTGAGCAAGCCTGATAGAAGACTATCTACGGATGCTTATAAATAACTTACTATTTATATTTTCTATATTTTTGGGCTATAAACGTTATAGTTTTATTTAGGATAACTTGACAAATAAATTATGGTAGATATACTGAGTGAGTGAGGCCCTGGGGACCTCCCGTGTGCAAAAAGGGTCCATGGATAAGTTTTATTTCAATTTAAAGCTACATGTTTGAAGTTTTCAAAATGTTTGGGTAGACATGTGGAATCATGGTACGTTTTGAAAAATCCAAGATGGCCGCCAAATAATTGAAAAATCACCTATTTTTATGGGTAAAATAAATTGGTTATCGTATTAATTTCATCAAAAATGGTCAAACAACTTCGCGTCCAGTTGAACCAATTTGAAAATAAGCAATTTTATTAGTTAGTTTTACCTTTTCGGGATTTTATGATAAAATCTACAAACAAATGCATGAAAATAGAGCAAAATAAGGTATGGGCTGAAACTTTCATCTATCAGCACAGGCATAGGGAAGGAACTGAACATTTTAACAATTCAGTGAATAGACATAAGCAACATTCTGCCAATTGTACCATTATTTTTGGCATATCTGTTTTGACAATGTTGATTCACATGTTTGCAAAGTGGGTGGAGTAAATGTACGTTTTATCGCAGTTTCTAGTGAAGGTTTATATCATGATCATTGGGCCATTGAATTGTCAACAGGCAATGTACTTGTGTAAATACTTGTGTGATAATTAATTTTGAATGTCACTTGATATTTGTATTATTAAATGGTTGGGTTGCCATGGCAACAAGGTGGCAAAATGCAGGAAGAACCCACGCTAGGTCGATTTTGTGTATTTCAAACATTTACTTGAAATCAATGACATGATTACAAATTACCGATACATACAACGCAAAATCAAGAATAGTGTACTCAGTTGCCATGGCAACGAAGTGAAAAATCTTCAAAAATATAGAAATTAATTATTGCAAACAATCAAAAACTTTTCAGAATTCTGACTGCGCAACAATGGATGAATTGAGATACTATATATATATATATAATACAGGCAAAGCAATTGATCCTGCTGACCTGCCTCCAACCAGCACTGTTATTCGTAGCCATATTCTCAGGTGTTTGTTCGTTTGTTTTATTCAAACCAATTGTCTCGTGATAATAAACGTCCTTCCAACATAGTTCGGTTTTGAAGAGACAAATGGCCTTCTAATGCCAAGCATTGTCCATTCGCCTGTCCCAAGCAGTATTGTCAAATTATGTAATTGTAAAACATGCTCTACGAAGAGGAGCAATTGTAGAAAAGCTGGTATACAATGTTGCATTTATTGTGTTTGTAAAAGAGAAAGCGGCGATGTACACGAACATTGCAAAACCCCACATGTTCTTCTGTCTGTTCCTATTGCTGTGTAATTTGTTGCAACGTTGTGTAATTAGACTTTGGGAGCCCAATATGTTGATTTGTCATGTGTTTGTTATATGGGTTTTCAGTTGAGAACGTATAACTGGATATTGAATTTTAATGAGATAAATATATCTATTGTGTGTAGTGTACACATGTCAACAAAACTGCTTACATACAATATTGGCATACATTATAGATGTTTAATTATTACTGTACAATGTTGTACTGACTATACACTACAAATGTTTAGTTGGTAAATGTACACTTTAGTGTACACCATTTTCACTATATTTGTCCCTCTAAAAATGCCCATATTATACAGTCCTGTAGCAGTTTGGTATGGTCTATTTAAAGGAAAACAGCGATTTTTTGTTATTGCAAGATGTTGCTTTAGCCTTAAAACGATGCATAACATGCCTATATACACTTGTAAGTAATATCTAAATGAAGTGCAAAAACATGGTGCTTTTTCAGTGTTATGTTGTTTCATTTAAAAATCACTTATTTTGAACAACCAAATGGAAAACTTTGCTTGGACATTTCACTTCATATGCCTATATAATTATAATGACAACTCATTTTAGTTGTATATATTTTTTATTTCATCAATTTTCGACAACAAAAAAATAAAAAATGGTATGGGTTTAGCTAAAGGTAGGGCCATGTTGAGGATTTTGCCAAATTACTAGTATGTCAACTGATGTTTAACAGCATTTAAAACTACTTGCAGTTTTAAAAATAATCATGATCAACGGCTTAAATTTTATTTTCTGTTGAAACAAAAATGTCGTACATTGAACTGCACTTCATTGGAAATTTGTATTGTTGTGTCATTTCGGATCATTAAAAAGGGTCATATTTTGTAGTGTCCGTAACACATTCTCTTTCACTCCACCAAGCATGAGAAACAGAGCCAAATGTATAGCCATATAAAACGCCTTTGGCTCATGTTTCCAAATATGAAGTTCTTCATTCATATGTCTGTTAGTTTTCTCACAATTTATGAAAAGCTTTGTCCGCAACACAAATATAAAATAACCTTCTAATTTTTAGATTCGTCAATACGGTTTAAGCTTTTTGTCTTAATATCTTTATTTTTGTTAGAATAATGAAAATATATTAAAGAAATACCATAATAATAATATGTTTTTTTCTGACAAGAAGGACATAACTATGAAATTAGTGTACCTTTCCCATGATCTGGTAAGGACATTTGAAATATTTTATCAATCTTAATAAATATATAATTCAAAAGGAGAAGGATTGCTGGAGAATGTTTGATGAAAAAAAATGAATGAGACTTTTCTTAGAACGAACAAATAATTTACACATAATTGTTTCAGAAATCTGTTTTGATTTTTTTTTGGTGTTCCGGATGCTAAAGGATTGTATTAATCTTTAATGTATTAATGTTAAGTTTAATTTTAGCCACAACTTGACCTATTACTGAATTGTGATTAAATACCCCTGCCCCCCCCACGAAAATGCAATTAATGACAAAGTGCATGAGAGCATTTCCGCAGGGCATGCAAATAGATGACTAGAATAATTGTGTATTGGCATATTAAGGAATGCATACATTTTTATTGTATATTGCATTATAGTATAGTAGTTAAAAAGAAATGTAAACGGAGTATACAAAGCAATTGCTTAAGTTTTTTTCTTTCAGTAATTCTACAAAATTACTTCTTTTGACAATTCTGAAATAAACTACAATTACAAAGTATACAATTCCATAATATGCCAATACATGATTACTATTCATTTGCAGGGGCATAAATAAAGATGACACAAGCTCTCATATCAATTCAAATGCGATTTTTTACAATGCAATAAATAATTAAGGTCAAAGAGACATTATATATGGCATCTTTAGCAAGGATATCTTGTGCACATCTTCTACTTAACCACAAAGCATACTAAACATTCGAAAAAGTCCTTCAAATAAATTTAAATATTCCTCTTTTCTAACGCAATACATCATTGACATGAGGGGAGCATCTTCCATGCAAACGCAATACATATTCGAAAATGTTTTCCACAACGAATGTAAAAGAAATATTCATCACAAGCTTCTATACTATTTTGGGACAGACCGCTGGACCCAACAACTATCCAGCTATCATATTCTATCCAACAACAATTGTATATATAAAATTGGAATAAGTTCTCACGAAAGAATGTAAGAGATATACTCTCCAAAAGCTTCTATATCATTTGGGGACCGTCTGTGCAACTGACCAACCTTCAGGGGGTCATAATTCTACAATATATGTGACCTTTGGCATGAATAATAATCTTATACAAATTTATCCAACCACAATGTATATAAAAAATTGAAAAAGTTCACACAAGAAAGGTACGAAAATATTCACCACATGCTTCTATTTCATTAATATACCAAAAACTAATCTTTAGTCCGAAGTATATTCCGTCTCATCAAAATTTAGAACTTTAGATTATTGATTTCAGTTGCGGATACAGGAGTTTAGATTACGGGAGCAGGCATAAAGTTGTTGAAATTGCCACTAGACAATCTTTCGACTACAGATTAAATCTGTGCATGCCTAGAGGCTTCTGTAATTGACTAGGGTTCATTCCGGATGCGTGTAAAATACTTATTTTGTATGGACTATTTCATTATTTAATATTGTGTCTTCAAAATGCAGCATTTCCGGATATATATATGTATAGCATTATATTGCTAAATGCAATGTCAAACAAACACTCTTGTATTGAATAAGCGCTGATGGGGGGTTCCAGGGTCACCGGAGCCTCCTAAAACTCCCGAAATATTGGTATTTAAAGCAATTTAGAAAGATTCCAGGTAGCTAGTGATAAGGCAAACATTGTCCCAAAGTCAATGTAAATCATTTATGAATGCAAAATTGAAATATACCCTTGAAAAATACCATTTTTGACCGGTATTTGATATTCCATGTAAACCTGATTCGGTTTGAAAATGCGTGTGATAAATTATGTCAGTATGTGTTTTCCAGCTGTAACTATGTGTTTATTATGTCCGACTTCCAGTTAACGAAGAAGTTTGATTGATTGATTGATTGAATGGTGTTTTACGGTGCTTTTAACACTAACTAGGCTATATCGCACCTACAGCAGAATTTGTTAATTCATTAATTAATTATGTTAATTATATTTTACAGTACAGATTAATTGCCTTTAAAAACTGAATGATAAGCATAGATGGGGTGTTTGTGAACAGGTCTTTGAGTGAACTTGCGTTGAAATGCTGGTTCCGGGTTAGGGTATATTCGTGGCAGTCTAGAAACAGTAAAAGGTTCGTTGCATTATTTGCAAAATGGTTGATCTTCTCTGTTAAGTTTGTATGAATATGTAATTCGAGTAAGTCAGGTACGGCACCTTGTAATAACGACTTGGTCGCGGCGAGTTAAAAGAGGGAAAGACGTATTTCATCTGTAAATAGTATAGATATGACTTCACAATCTGTCCGACAACCTTCAAATGGTGATATCATGGCTTGTCTCAAAAGTATAGAAAATAGACTAGACAATATGAATAAGAGAATGGGCGCGCTAGAGAAACTTAAAGTAAAAGTAGACGGTTTCGACAGAGATTTGAAAAAGTTGTGGGCTCTAGTTGAAGATCGTGATACATTGACAAGTCAAAGAGTGAAGGTGATCGAAGAGAAGGTTAACAGTTGTGAATTTTCCCAGGAAAATTGTATGATAAGGTTGATTTGCTTGAGGGAGAGAATAAAGCTTTGAAAGATGAAGTTGTCTACTTGCAATCGCAATCAATGAGGAATAACCTGATATTTTCAAATATTCCGGAAGCAGACTCTGAATCAAATGAAACAGCAGGGACGAAACTGAGAGAATTTATCACTGAGAAAATGAAAGTAGCTCAAGACGAAGTTGATAAGATAGTGTTCGAAAGAGTTTACAGAACGGGCGTAAGAAGACGTCAAGGTAATCGTAACATAGTGGCTAAATTCCATCAGTATAAAACAGACAGTATGTGCGCAAACTAGCGAAAGTGTTGAAAGATACAAACTTCTTTGTGAACGAGCGATTCCCGAAAGAAATAGTGGACAAAAGGCATCGGTTAGTACTAAAAATGAAGGAAGGTAGACGACAGGGCAAGTCATATTGGATTTCTTATGATACATTGTATATAGATGGAAAGACTGTCAGAGAGTGAGGATACGAAGAGAGTGATATACGAATACTATCGTGGAATGGTAACGGACTATCAGGACTAAAGAGGGATGATCCGATGTTTACTGACTACTTAACTAACTTTGATATTATCTTTTTGTATGAAACATGGTTGAATTCTTCTAGTGACATAATTTTTTCTGGTTTTCAGTCATCTAACTTTTATAGAAAATTCCAACACAGAAACGCAAGGAGATGCAGTGGTGGTGTCGCTTTTCTGTTGTTGTGATCCTTTGCAAGACGGTGTTAATATCTTAAGAACGCATAATGACTCTATCGTTTGGATCAAACATTTTTTTTCAATTTAGATGAAGACATTTATATTTGTGGTTTGCATATATGGCCTGAAGATTCCCCGGCCTACACAGTTGCTGATGTTGATTTCTTTGATTTACTTGAAAATGATATTAATGACTATAATGAATTAGGTTATGTATATACAGTAGGTGATTTTAATTGTAGAGTAGGTTCTAAAAGCGATTTTATAAGCCATGATCAAATAATTGATTTTATAGATGACGATAATTATATACCTGACGTTTGCACTAGCCGGGCCTCTCAAGATACGAAATGTAATACTTTTGGATAAAGATTAATCGATTTGTGTAAAGCATTGAACTTGCGCATAGTTAACGGTAGACTCTACAATGATTTTAATGCGGGGGCATTCACTTTTGCATAAAAAAATGGAGCTTCAGTAGTTGACTATCTGTTAACTAAAGAATGTATTTTTTCGTGCATTTCAGATTTTTCAGTTGGGAGCTTAAAGTATGGAGCGATCACGCACCGTTAAATATTGCATTGAAGTGTAATAATAGGCCTATACAGTCGAATGATTTGACCGAAATTAAATATCAATGGAATCCTAATCACAGGGATATATTCCGAGAAGGATTACGATGTAAAATTAACCAGTTTGAATATCTTACCTCTAATATTGACCAATCATGCATGCAATCGATTAAATGGTTTCACGAATATTTTGAAGGGCGTGGCTGATCCGTTATTTGAGAAATATGAGTTTGTTTCGGCATTAAGTTCTTTTAATCATGCGTCTTGTGTTAAACAGGCTAAATGGTATGATTCAGACGGCGAAAGAGCCAAACAGCGCTATCTTGCCTCACTACGAATGTTTACAAATAGATAGAAAGTCTACTTTAAGTACTTCTGTGAATGTAAAAAGAATTATAAAAATCTTTTGCAAAAAAGAAAAATATTTATGAATTAAAAAGGTCTGAAGAGATTACAAATTTGCGTTATCGCAAGCCTGGAAATATTTTCGAACAGATTCTAGGAATACGAGTACGAATTCAATAACCTTAGATAACTTTCACGAATTTTTTTCTACATTAGAAAATGGTTTTTTTCGTACTGTACATGATGATTCCGAAGCTTTCTGTGAACAACATTATTCGGTGAATACGGATGTAAATGAGGAATTTGACTTCCCCATAACGCAAGAAGAAGTTCTCGCAGCAATTAAAAAACTCAAAGCGCGGAAAGCTTATATTGTAGACTGTATTCTTAACGAATATTTTATAGAATGTGGCGATATACTTACTCCGTATTTATGTGACATTTTAATGCAGTTATAGAATCTGTTCTTTCCCTGATATTTGGACAGTGGGCATAATTATACCTCTATATAAAAAGGCGACCGTAACAGTGTTAGCAATTACAGGGCGATAACTCTCCTTAGTTGCTTGTCCAAACTTTTGACAACAATTTTGAATGAAAGAATAATGTCCTATTGTGACAAGAATAATTATATACCTGATGCCCAATTTGGTTTTCGAAAGGGTCGGTCTGCTGTCGATGCGATATTTGCTTTAACGTCAATTGAGCAAAACTTCATGAATAATAATAGTCGTCTTCATGTGGCCTTTATCAATCTTAAAAAATGATTTGACAGCATATATTGAAATGAATTGTGGTATAAAATTTTCAAAACTAGTATTCACGGAAAAGTACTGTCTATAATCAGAAGTATGTATAATCATGTTAAATCCTGCGTAAAACACTGTAACAATTTCTTGGATTTTTTTTTTAAATATTATGTGGGTTTATGACAAGAAGAGGTCTTGTCACTGGTTTTAGTGTCGCTGTTTTTAGAAGATCTTGAAATGTATTTGCAATGAAATATCAATTTAGGAATTTGTATTGACGATATTGTTTTGACGGTTCTGCTTTTTGCCGATGACATGGTATTGTTAGGAAAGTCACCTAAAGATTTACAAGAAAGTTTGTTTTTAACGGTTATTGCAATACTTGGGGCTTAGAGGTTAATCGCGACAAAACAAAGCTAATGTTTTTTAGAAAACGCGGAAGAATACGTTTAAATGAAAGATGGTTATATGGGGGCGAGGAGGTAGAAACGGTCGATACTTTCAGCTATTTAGGAACTGTTTTTAAATACTCCGGATTTTTTTTACTTTAAGTAACGATCATTTGACTGGTAAATCCCTTAAAGCACTTAATGATTTATTATTTAATTGCACAAATATCACATTAGAACCTTAGATTGTTATGTCAATTGTTTCATGCATTTGTCGGTCCATTCTTCATTATTCTGCAGAAATATGCGGGTTTTCGAAATCGAAAGATATCGAGCGTATTCATTTGAAGTTCCTGAAACGTATTTTAAACGTTAGAAAAAGTACATGCATAGCAGGCGTTTACGGTGAATTAGCGCCATATCCACTCTATATAAGTCGTTTTTATAGAATTATTAAATTCTGGTGTAAATTCTTACAGTCAGATAACATTATATTAGTTACACGTTATAACTGTAATTGTAATGATTGCAACTTGTGTTACAAAAATCGGGTATCTGATGCAAAGTCTTTACTTGATAAGTATGGGTTTTCCTGTGTATTTAATGATCCAAATAGTATTTGTCCAAAATCATTTCCTGCATTTTTAAGCAACGCGTAATCGATACTTATATTCAAGAATGGATAAGAAATATTAATCGAAGTTCCGCGCTTACCGAATACAGCCATTTTAAAATTTTTGTATGAAAGAAATCTGGACTTTTTACCAAAGGATGTACGTTTTCTTTTAACAAGATTTAGAATATAAGGTCACTCCCTTAGGGTTTAATCTGGTCGATATGGTCGTAACAATATTCCAAGAAACGAAAGATATTGTTTATTTTGTGGAACTAGAGACATCGAAGATATTTTTCATTTTATTTGTATTTGCCCGTGTTATTCTGATCTTAGAAGACGATTTTTGAAACGTAACTGTTATGTTAGACCCTCTGTTCATAAATTTAATCAGTTAATGAGTTCAGATGAAAATTCTGTGATATTAAAGCTTGTCAGATGTATTAAATTGGCATTAAATGTTAGAGACTCTATTGAAATTTAACTTGTTAGCAAAGAATATGTCACTCTTAAATGTTTAAATGTTTCAAAATTTTCTTTAGTTATTAATTTTTAAAATGTTGTATACCAAGTCATGTGTATAGATTTGATGTATTTATCATATTTTTCAAAGCTTGTGTATGTTATGTACAATTATAAGAAATAAAGTTTCTGTCCTGTCCTGTCCTGTCCTGTCCTGTCCTGCCCTGCCCTGCCCTGCCCTGCCCTGCCCTGCCCTGCTCTGCTCTGCTCTGCTCTGCTCTATTTCCTATTATGTTCTGTTCTGTTCTAATAATCACTTTCGTAGATAAAACATGCAAAGAAATATCGATCTTTTCTAGTCTATTCCGATAAATACTAGTTTCAGACGCATTTTGTCGCTGTATCATGAGGGTGACGTTCTCGACAAGTTTCCGGATAAAACGTTTGGGGAGTGCAATATTTCCTTTCTGCGTAATTCGCATGTTTCACGACTCAAGGAAAATCCATGACTGAAGGAAAACATACTACCGAACTACTTTTTGTGATCCCCATTTACGTAATACGCAGAGCAAGTTCGATCAAAATAGTTTTAAAAGATTAAGTTAGATCATTGAGACTGAAACAATTAATAAGAAATTGTAAGTTTCTTCGCTATGTTACCAGAACCTGCATATCATTTTATGTCGGCTTTACCGGTTCAGGATTAAGACCTAACTTCAAATATACGACCAATATCAATGTTAAAATCAGCTACAAGAACATTCCATTTATGTCAATAAAAGATTTTTCACGACAGAGTTTAGTATCGATGAAAGATCCATGCGACAAAACAAAAGAAAACACACTTTAAATTCAAATTTCAACAAGAAAACTTCTCAATGCACTTCGTGTGGAATTCATGTTCCGTCCAACATGCAAATAACTGTTTAATATACTGACCGTCATAAGAAAGTAACCAGTAAGGGATGTTGGTATAAAATTTCATTTCATAAAAGATATTCTTAAAAAGAGCAATTTTGTACGTGCGCCACGAGTAAGCCAACCAACCATTACTACCGTTATGTGTAACCATATTGTTATCCATTATTGACCATAAAATTGCTCTGTACCATTAAAATTACAAAGTCAGTATATTATGTCAAAATAGGAGATTTTTATGATGGTTACTATCTTATGATGGCCAGTTAACGTTGTACAAAATGTTAACTCGTACAACAGATCCGTACCGAGGTTTGAATAATGAATATAGTGTGGTTATGTGTGCGGGTATAAGTATTTAATTTACCTAACTCACGGAATACCGGGAGTAACGTTGATTGATGTACACCAATCGGGCATATCAACAAAATATAGGAATAATGAGTTGTGTAATCATAAATCAATTAAACAGTTTATTGTTTTCATATTATTATCAGATACACACACAGAGTGAAACCATAAATAAACGACCTACTCAATATTACGACAGCCTTATTATAATGACCACTTATTTTCTGACTGGCTTCCAATAACTCCCCTAAAATTCAACCTGACAATGAGACCACCTCATTATAACAACCGATTATCTAGTGCCGGGTTGGTCTCATTGTCGAGGTCTCACTGTATACACTTCAAGTACCTTTAATCACTAGATTTACATGAAATAATGCGTTTTTTTTTCAGCATGAACATTTTAGATATCGCAGTTATTTGTTAAGAAATTGATTTGTACCAACGGACATGTTGTCTGTAGCTGAACAGCGACAAATTAATCCTGTGAATAGTCAATTTTCTCATCAATTTTAAATGTTAATACTTACCTCCCTTATTTATTCAATGTTTTTTTTTGTGTTATGTGACATATCGTCACTGGAGTTTAATGCCATTTTTCAACATTTTTTTCAGTTATGTACGGCGACCGGTTCACCCAACCAGTTTTCTTGGACTGTATCCTAACCAGTACTAACTTACCCTTCCACACGGAGCCGATAACTTCTCCACATATGGAGGAAAATCGACATTTTTGTAAAATTTTCATAGAAGGGTATGACTTGCCGCGACCGAGATTCGAACCCAGTTCGCCCGGTGACAAGTCCAGCGCACTAATCACTGGACCACGGCCGCGGCGCTTGTTTATTCAATACTGAGTTTAAATGTTTAGATTTTGAGCATATGAATATACATTGGAATATTTCAGTCGCTCGTGAACACAATCAGCTCAGAAGTACAATATGAATAAAAAAGGAAGAACGCGTTGAGGATATATTGAGAATTGACTTTTCAGTTTCAAACACGCAGAAATACAGTCGTATTGATATCAATTTAATTTAGTATGTTACCGACTAAATTTTACACGCTCTGTTATCTTTGAAAAAAAATCCACGCTTCAAGCCTAGCGCGGATGCAGATACACCAAGTTTTTTCTCATGTTTTCAGTGATAAATTAAATTCACCCAAATTACTTTTTTAAATACAGCAAAACCGTACATAACGCGGACTTCATATCTAAATCAATATAATATGTTGAAATCAAAACATGTCTCTAATCATTCTGTAATCATTCTGTAACGGTTCGCTAAATTATGTTCTTAATTCTGAAACGTCTAACCTGAAATCATTAACAAATTCAAAATTCAATCCGACTTTTGAATATTGAGCCCGACGATCCGGGTTCAAATCCCGGTCGCGGCATACCCCTTTATGAATGTTTTATAAAAATGTCGGTTTTCTTCCATATGTGGAGAGTTGCCGACTCCTTGTGGAAGGGTAAGTTAGTACTGGTTAGCATACAGTCCAGGAAAACTGGTTAAGTGAATTGGCCACCGTATATAACTGAAATATTGTTGAAAACGACGTTAAACCCAGAGAGAAAAAGAATATTGAGCTTAGAAATATTGAGCATGCAAAATCAAATAAGGGTGTATTTTATTCATCATTATGAATATTAAAACTTCCCGGGGGTACGCTTTTGTATTTAATGAATGCGCATGTTCTATGTTGTGAAAACGTCTTGCTCATTAGAACATAGAGTAAAAATATTCTGCGGAAATGTGTATATTTTTGCGTGTCATAAGAAATGCAAACGAATCAAGCGTTGTTAAAATTCTAATATTTTGATTAGATAGGACAGGAACTCTACATTACGGTCCTTGGTTAGGCCTAAGTTAGCGTTATCTAAGGAAAATAGAAATCTCATTTGTTGGTGATATCATCTAGAAAGTATAAAACCGTGCGTTATGTTTGTGTTCGATTTCACTTGACACTGGTAAATATTCAATTAAGTTGAGACTGTGTATTGTAGATATATTTATGTTAATAAGTTATTTATAAGCGTATTTTGCCAATTTCATAGCTCAGATCTAGCTCAGAAACCCGACACAGTATCACACTCTCCTTGAGCATCCCTTGAAAACTAAAATAACTATTGTTATGGAGACTATTGTATTATAACGTTTCGTCTCCTACTCGAAAAGCTAACATCAATTTCACCAGCATAAAATGTTGTTCTATGCTCAAAAGCTAAGATCATGGGATGGATTTTCACATATTTTTTAATAGATAGTTGTATTTAATTCAAATTATAATTGTTAAATAAATACATAATTCACTGACTCTTTAAGGACTTTCCATAATATACATATACCCAAAACTGTCAGTAGGAATGAAATCTTTCATCTGTACCGTTTCACAAAGAAAAAGGTTGGCTGATTGTGATGGCTCAAAGAAAAAGAGCAAAAGGCTACAAAATAGACGTGCTAATTATGATTTTGTTACCATGGTAGCCATTATTTCTAATGATTTTCATAGATCAGTTGGTTTATTTATATGTTTGGCTTAAATGTGTTATTATGATTACGGCAAAATATTCTTGTCAGTGCTTTATATATGTACTTGATGTTCTAGTATGTATATTTGCAATAATGTTGGATTTTACATGCGACAATTTAAGCATTACGTTCTATTCACATATTTTTTGCGTTTTTTTTTCTAAATCATGACATCATGAATTATTTAATGTAATTAGTAATGGTAGTATACACAATGACGTTCAAATCATACCGGAAATTATCATGTATAGTTCTGTTGTAATTTTTCCAGTTTAAGAATGTGGGTGGGGTTAATAAAAATAGCTTTATACCGGGAAAACAAAACATATTAAAAATGTTTTCTTCAGACACAAAATGTATGTAGGTATAATTAACAACAAAGAACTCACAGGCACTTTTTGCGTAGCTGGTCACAATTATTATTAATTTTATTTGCATCTTCCGAAGGCATGGAAAGGTAACACTGAAATTATATTTTCCTGTCTGAAGATCGATCGACAGAAGACTTTGTTGCTTTAAGATGATCGTCGAGTTTTCAAAACGGCATTTTAAGACTTTCAATTGTGGCTATTATTACTAAAAGACAAATCTAAGTGTGTGAGTATGTTATTTTAATAACTATCTCAATTAAAAACGCACATTATTTCATACGTATCACATATCAAAACAAATTTCTTTCCACATTTTATTTCTCGTAAATAAATACAACAAGTATAAGCCTTCGTCCATAAAAAAGTAAACACTAAAGCTTCTAAACAAATAACCATTGCTTATTATTTGGGTGAATTTATATAAAAACCCTCACCTAGAGAAAAAGAACCAACCCAGCATTTTCCATATTTCTTCAGAAATACACAATAAATGCAGATACAATTTAATGATCAAATTTCCCTCTCTGTGCGGCTCCTGCTCGCAGGTTTTCAGTAATTAAGATATACAACAAAACCTCTAAAAACCGGACCTCTTCCGAACCGGGCCAAAAGTCCGGTTTTTGAGAATTCCGGTTTTCATAAAACTATTGATTGTAGAAGAGGATAAATGGGTCTTGAAAAAAAACGTCGATTTTCAGGGAGTCTGCTTTTCAAGGGTTATACTGTATTACCATTACAGCCATCCGTCCACTGTCTCATAATCTGATACACAGTTGATAACGGTCCAAAATGTGTGCACGAGCCATTTAATCCTTCAATTGTTAGTATACACAAACACTTGTCCAAGTTTGGTTTACATAGCATTCGTGAATATTGTTTTGGTTGTATCTGAATGGGGAAAACACTTTTTATTTCAGTAACAATTGTACTGGACGGCTTCAAAAAATGTATTACGGTATATCTGAATGACACAATCAAGCTGGTGGCCACTAATTGTTCACCAAACAAAGTATTTTGTGATTATTGGATAAAAACGTGCCACATGTTTGAACTATGAGAAATTTTAGAATTTATGTAAGTAAACAAACTACTGTCTTTTTGTTCAAACATTAAAACTTTTTTAAATAGAACTGAATAGAACAGATCTGAAATTCTTTAAATTTCTGTTGGTTTTTGTTGTTATTATGTGACTTATTGTCACTTGGGTTTAACGCCGTTTTTCAACGATTGTTTAGTTACATACGGCGACCGGTATACTCAACCAGTTTTCCTGAAGTGTATACTAACCAGTACTAACTTACCCTTCCGCAATGAGCCGTCAACTTCTTCACATATGGAGGAAAATCGACATTATTGTCAAATTTTCATAGAATGGTATGTCCTGCCGCGACCGGGATTCGAACCCGGATTTCCTGGTTACAAGTCCAACTCACTAACCACTGGACCACGGCCGCGGCCTTAAATTACTGATCAAACATTTTATTAAACTTGTATCATGCATTCCCATGGCATTGTGTTACGATGTAGCATTATTATGTGTACTTGAATATACAATAAACTTTAACAGGGCTTATCTTGGGATTATGCAGCAAAATACCATCATCATAAGCTTGCTAAATATTGTTATAAGTGTAGCTATATTATGCCGATTTGCTGTATATAACCTGTAAATCAACTATACTCATTATCAAAACTATTTAATATGTATACTCTCCTAATATTTAGAAATGACAAACGCTTGATGAGAACAAATTTAATGAGACAACGGCCATCACTAGGACTGTGGATCGTTGGGCAAGTGTCGATCCGATCCACGATTTAGCCGTGACTGACAATCCGCAAACTGAACCACGATTCTTTGGTTATCAAGACATCCATCCTAAATTAAAACATTGCAGCCCTGGAGATGGGTTGATAAAATTTTCTTTTAAGAATTATGTAACAAATCCATGTAAACTGGCTCTATGGCTTAAATTCATAATTATGTGCTTCCTTTCAATTCAAGGATTTACCAACATTATTTTATGGTTTAAACCTGTGACCCAGTCTCTATAAATCCCGTTAGGTCTTTGCCGAGTACACCCTGATGAGACAATGTATCTTCATTGAAAGGGAATTTTTTAAGAACGAAGAATAAAGTAAATATATACTGATAGCAGACCGAGTTCTCTTTAGTCTGTTCATGTGAAGTACCGATTAATGCTTCTTTCCTTGGCTTGAGCGAAATTCTATCCTTAAAATATAAGTAATGAATTCAAAGAAGCGGTCTCATGACAGTCTACACTGTTTGTTTATAATATGTAATATGTACAGATCTGTACAGAACATTTTTATTAAGGACGTGATACAGGATTTTAAATTACGTATTCAATACACGATGAGGCAGCACTGTATCTGCTATACTTTAAGAAGTACCGAAGTACAGTAGTAGATAACCTATTCTCTCGTAATTATTGCTCTTAACGAACTCAATTAACCGTTTCCCTGTATGTTTGATACCATCTCCTAACCCAGATCCCGTGATTCTCCGCGAGCACCCACCAAGCCATGTTTTATCATAAATCAATATAACTGATTATGTTGTTATAGTTATGTAAATAGCAAATACAATTACTTTATATATTTTCATATATCTTGCTCTCTATTTAATTGAAATGGTTTATTGACTTTTCTTGTCTCCATCTCACGGAACCTTCGAAAACCGGACCCCCTCCGGACTAGGTCAAAAGTCCGGTTTTCTGAGAATTCTGGTTTTCAGGGAGTCCGGTGTTTAGGGGTTATACTGTATTGATATCACTTTTCATCTAGTTTAGATCGGCCTTGTTTGTTTTCAAATAAATATGAATCCAAATCTAGTATGTGCAATATAGCATAATGTACATAAAATGTAGTGTTAACCTCCATTACACTATCATGTTCGTCACATTCACGAAAAGCAAGTGAGCTACTATTGAAAATATCAATCCGTCCGTCTTTCCCTGTCTAAAAAAGTCCGTCTCACTTATATTATTGGTAATTAACAAAGCGTTGCTTTATTTTAAAACATACAAGCAAAAATCTATTTTAAGCTGTTCATCTGCACTAGTTTGTCTATCATTCATATATCGAAAATTTGTCACATATGCATTCATATACTAAATGTAAATCATTATATTTCAGGATCAACATTAAGTATTACCTATTCAATGACTGGTAACTACTTGATAATACAGAATTACACATGACTCAAGACGAACCATAATAACTGCATCAGTATCACGACGAAACAATTTGCGGTATACAAGTATTTTACTGTACATTATCAGTGAAAATGATAGAAAATTATTCATGACACATAACTAAAGTATAGAAATCTGACAGACATATGTCTCACATTTTATTTAATATTTATTGAATAATAAATATGTGTTTTACGACTTGATTGAAACAAATGAAGAACAAATATGTACATTCTATACATATAGATAGTATGTACATATTAACTTGAATGTGACTTTTGCCGTGACTTCTATGCAATAATAAGGCTACTTCTACAAACGTTCTGTATATAATAGCATGTTCACAATTAGATTAGCTGAGCTACTTTGAGTCGGTGTCGATAGAAGTTATAACAATTTTAGTTAACCACTGTCGGTAGCTGCTGGCCTGATTCGAATCCGCCACATCCGGCTAAAGAGCCTGGTTCAGGAGTCCGGTTCAGGAATCCGGTGTTTTCTATTCGTTTTTGGAGTAAATGTAGTGTTTTAGTATTGAATCTGTGTTAATATGTGCTTAATGTGTGTTTGTATTCATTATGCTGTGGAATTTATATGCGCTTTTCTACATAACTGTGCTGGAATAATGTGCTCTTACTCATAAAAGAGGATTATTACACAACATCAACCATCTGAACTCAAGGTAGGCGAGCATAATATCGACCTTGCACAGTAGCATTTACTATCCCCATTTAATGGTTGTTTATCACATTATATTAAGAACAGTAAAACCTCTCTTATATCTATATTACTTCAATATTAAGACCACTAGGTGTCGCGTGATAGACACCAGAAAACTAACAACTTAACATTTTGTCAAAGTGAGGTTAGTCTTCTAGATACAGTCTTACAATGTTTTTCGAATCATTGTTATCAGTTATTGTCGAGTCGAGAGAAAAATTTCAATACCATGTCCATGTAAAGTCCTATTTGATCATAATATTTCACTCCCACTTCATTTTTATAAAGTTTAGTTAACATTTTCTTATCATCGGGGTTTAACTGTATGTTTAATGTTTTGTTTTTATGTGACTTATTGTCACTTGGGTTTAACGCCGTTTTTCAACAATTTTTCAGTTATATGCGGCGACCGGTTCACCTAACCAGTTTTCCTGGACTGTATAATAACCAGTACTAACTTACCCTTCCACAAGGAGCCAGCAACCTCTCCACATAGGAAAATCGACAGTTTGTCAAATTTTCATAGAAGGGTATGACCTGCCGCGACCGGGATTCGAA
This sequence comes from Lutraria rhynchaena, assembly GCA_008271625.1. NCBI lineage: Eukaryota > Metazoa > Mollusca > Bivalvia > Venerida > Mactridae > Lutraria > Lutraria rhynchaena. The sequence continues at coordinate 148,272 of VIBL01000437.1, forward strand.
CTCGGGTCTGCGGGTTACAAGTCCAGCTCACTAACCACTGAACAACGGCTGCAGCTGTATATTCAATACAAAAATAAGAGAAACGAAATCGCACACAAAATCAAATTATTTCAATTTATGCAAACACGCGGGAATTCAACCGAAGTTAAGCTCGGTAATTTCTTAGCTGTATTTAGAAGTTGAGTATTTTTGTGGCTCTTCTCGAGTTTTCCTCTAAAATAAGCAAGGTTGTTTTTCGTTGATGACTCATCAATGATAAGGTCTGTGCGCTTTAACTGTAGTCTGTGAATTCTAAAGTGGTACAAGTACAGACTTGCACGGATATTTAGACGGTAAGTGTCCAGTTTCCATGTACTTAGTAAGGTAATCATTAAGATTGTACTTGTTGAGTAGTCCCATTCTGTCTGGAATGTTACCAACGACTTGCCATTCATAATTCATATCGGACTAATCTTTGCACGAATATTTGTTTCGCTAAATATTGAGCAGGTACATAGCTAACCTAGGACTTGAAGTTTGATGTTGTCTATTTCCGTTTCTATAGGTGAGAGTTCATATCCGTATATGTCCGTATAAGGTGGTTAGTTCCGATCAAGCCTGATACAGAAACGATGCGAACGCTTGGGCGTTCATAAACTTGAGGCTGACAAATTGTTTCATAGAACACACCCGTACAGAGATTTAGCCAAAACGCAATCAGCACAATCAGCTTATAAGCCACAATCAGATGATAGTTAAAGAAAATCACATGATTAAACACATGAAAAAGGTGATTAACGAACACATAAATTCCGATTTTTTACAACGGTACCTTAATTTCAATATTATTAATAAAGATATTTTATAGATAGATAGATAGATAGATAGATAGATAGATAGATAGATAGATAGATAGATAGATATATAGATAGATAGATAGATAGATAGATAGATAGATAGATAGATAGATAGATAGATAGATAGATAGATAGATAGATAGATAGATAGATAGATAGATAGATAGATAGATAGATAGATAGATAGATAGATAGATAGATAGATATTCAAACATAAGGCATAAAGCCTAACAGTTAACATGTTAATGAAATACAAATACAATACAATACATCATATGTAAGTTACAATTGGACGAAACAAAACATATTTATAAATTTTCTGGGCAAATAATAATGGTAATAGGCGGTAATTAGAATTAATGATAACAATAAAAGATTTTAATTCAAGAAAGAAGTAGAATTTAAGCTTATTTGTATGATTTTGAGAAAAAATATATCATCGATACAGGGTATATAAGGTGATGTTATATTAATATGACGAACAATAATATTCATTTGGCCTATGTTACTGTATCATGAAGTATTTAGGTTGGAAGGTTTTAAATTATCATTGAAAACACGTGAAAACGTGGTACATGCTTGTGTTCGCTTTGTTTGAATCTCATTGACGGGTAAGCGTGTATTTGAATTGTGAATTTTGTAGGAGACGAAATGTTTAACACATTTCATAATACAGTCTAACAAAATGTAATGACCATCTTTGACGAAAGATCAACATTTCATTTAAAACGCCCCCTACTGAAGCTGCAGAACGTTTTGCCTTTCTTTTTATAACTTTAATGAGCGCAAAAACTATTTCCCTAATTGTAAAATAAAATTCCTACTTTTGAGTTTTTAAACCACAACAAATCGGTTTTCGATACTGTACAGAAAACTCGTAATTCTTCAAACAACGTTAAATTTCTTTAAAAGCTGGACTTGTGACCCGGCGATCAAATCCCCATCGCGGCAGGTCATACCTTTCTACGAAAATTTGACAAATTCGATTTTCCTCCACATGTGAAGAAGTTGCCTCTCCTTGTGGAAGGGTAAGTTAGTACTGCTTAGTGTACAGTCTAGGAAAACTGGTTAGGCGAACCGGCCGCCGTATATAACTAAAACAAATGTTGAAAAGCGGAGTTAAACCCTAGCAGCGACAATGTCACATAAAAACAACAAACAAATTTGCAAATTTTACAAGTTTATTGTTTTCACTTCAAAATGGTACAATGATAAAATTTAGGTTATTATAAAGTACTGTAAAGTCCTTACAGGATTAATATCACCTTCCGGATCGACATGAGTTGGCCTTAATGGCAAGTCGACCTTAATAGTGATACATGCAGACAGCTGACCGTAAGTGCCTATTTTACGTGGTCATTTTTGTCCTAATAATTTCCAGTTCTCTATAGACTCAAAAACAGCTCAGATTTATTGCAGAAAATAATTCATTTAACTTTATGTGTCATTAACGAATAATAAGTTCAAAATCTAGATACGTAAATGCAAATACTAGGCTGTATTGCTGAAAAAAAGAACGCATTCACAGTGATGGTAAATGTTTATTATAAAAGTTGGAAAGTTTATCGTTCAGAAATCCGTCAGGTCAATTGACCCATTAGGTTACATGGTAGATTACAACAGTACTTTAGTATTTTTTACTGTGTGAGATATTTAGATTGTATGTAATATTTTGCGTTAAACATAATAGTTGCATTATACTCGGGGTAAGAATTTGATGTTAAGATAGTAATTAATGTTTATTGGTTTAATGATTGTATTTTAAGATACAATATTTATGTTCTTTGTATATTTTACAGTTTGCCTTATCTAATTAGATAGAAATCAATATCACTTCATTATTTACTCTTTTGTATATTAATGTAATACTTCTGTTGAAAGCTCGTGCCCTTTAAACCTAACTGATCTCGGTACGAATCATGGATTTCATGCTTCAAATCACTGAACACTGGATGACACATTCCAGTGAATCTTTAAGGAACTATTTAATATATGTACACAATCACACATATTGTTATTCTCTCATATAATTTAGCAATAAGATAATAATATCACCGTTGAAGATATACAAAGACGCAAAAATTAAAGTAAGCAGCAATTTAAATTGGACTTAAAAGTTGTATTAAATATTAATTCACGTGATCTTTTTGACATGGTATGACCGCACATCAATTAAACCAGTCAGTTTTGATTTATACAGTCTGACCTGCGTTTGCGGTCACGTCCGAATAAAGACACCACTGTGAATAAAGGTCATCCTTTATCATTGATTATTTAGATTAAGCTGACCTCCGAATAAAGGCCACCTGCCTGTTGTTCACAGGTCTGACTGCACATTGTTTAATATTGGACAGAATTAGAATTTGAATTTAATTAATTGGTACAGTTTTATTACATTTGATAATGATGCATTCCATCATTCAACATTAATTCTTTACTTGAAATTAATTCGCAAAATAATTAATGTAACACCGTACTGTCCACATATGGATGATACAATTTTCTGACAAAATAGCCAGGGTAACAAAATAGAGTATACCTGTTATTTTCAATCGCAGGTTACAATGTACAGTCAAACCTGTGTTTGAGACCACCTCCGAATAAAGACCACCCAGTGAATTCCTTGAAAACCATTACTGATCATTAAGAACGAATGCCCTCCGAATAAAGACCATCTGTCAATAATCACCATATTTTATATTTCCCAAGGATGGCCTTTGTTCCCAGTTTAGACTGTATATTTTGTAAAAAAATACATACGAACAAATACTAATAAAATAAACAGCGCGTTATTTCAATGACGACTGGTGTATTAAACAGATTAATAAACATAAAAAAATGCGAAGTAATAAGGTATTCATAGTATTTAATAATCAAAACATCGAGACGGTGGTTAATCTCAAAATCTATCATTATCCGTGAGTATTTGGTCTGTATTTACTGTTTTTCCATGAAAAGTATCGCAATTTGGAGAAAGTGATAATTACATAAAGAAAACCATTCGAAAATGAAATAACGATAACAAGCATAAATTCTTCTTAATACAGTTAGTGTAGTTTAAAACTATTATTTCAGGACCAGTCATATATCACAGAGAATATGACGGGGAACAATTATGGGGGAATACGTTCTACAATCCATCCAAAGTTATCGCTACTACCCATTTATGCTTCTTAAGATTTTCGTACGGGAGCCACCGAGGGACGTCATTTCAATTGATGAAATATTTTTCAGCAAAATACGTGCCATTACTTCGTTTCCTGACCATAATGGGTCAAGGATAGAAGAAGTGCAGTATATTTAGAAAGCTCAACATTAGACCATTTTGGTACAGGGTTAGTGAAGCATGACATTAATCATGCACACTAACACTCACAGTCCTTTAAAAATGATAATTCACGGTAAACTACAAAAATGGTTGGTGGTGTGGTTCATGCCTTTCTTAAGTTGACCTTTTATGGTTGCTATATATTAGATCGTTTACATTTTCTGAGCGCAAAATACTTCTATCCGTTTCATCCACTTAACAAATCTCAAGACGTTTCATCAGATTGATTTCCATACACGGTCGTCTAGTTTCAACTGCAGGTGAAATGTTTGTACCCATTTTAGTTTATACATTATTGTGAAATAGGTGAAACTTCGATATATGTCCTCCTATTTAAACCAGCTTAAAATGAGGTGGTCTCATTAACAAGTTTGATAAGAAGAAATACTGAAAACCGTTCCAAAATTAGTAGTCGTTATATTAAAATGACCTTATAGCGCTAGACTGGTAACCCGGAGATCCGGGTTCGAATCCCGGTCTCGGCAGGTCATACCCTTCTATGAAAATTCGATAAAAATGTCGATTTTCCTCCATATGTGGAGAAGTTGCCGGCTCCTTGTGGAAGGGTAAGTTAGTACTGGTTAGTATACAGTCCAGGAAAACTGGTTAGGTGAACCGGTCGCCGTACATAACTGAAAAAATTGTTAAAAAAACGGCGTTAAACCCCGGTGACAATAAGTCACATAAAAAGAAAGACAAAACAAAACAAATAAAGTGAACTTTTATTGGAGCGGTCGCCTTAGTGAGCTGTAAATGGTAATATACTTCTTTTAGTTTTGTATGACGACTTTCGATCTTGATGTCGACTTAAAAGATATTGAGTTATTCCTTCTTATACCTGCAGCTTTCGGTACATGCCGTGTTCTCGAATATTATTGATAATTAACTTCTTTCGGGTATCTCATTCACCTCACCCCTGCACCATGAGCGGATATGCACTATTCAAGCATTAACGCTGATCCACGGTATACCGAATTATCCCAAATATATTGTAAATATGTTGATACACGAAACGTTTGTTTAGTACCATAGGCACTCGATTTCCGTGATTTATATACCCGAACAGACCTAATTTATTAATCTAAACTGATCAAACAACGCAAGTCTTTCCTTCTGTGTATACAATTATAGCTGATAATTTCACAGGTAGTAATGTAGTCTCGTTTAGTTAGTGTATGCACAATAAGATATTATATAAAATACATTCCCAAATCGTTAGTGTTAAACTAGCAGATTAACATACTAGTATTTAGCTATATTTTTATATACTCATATATATACTCAGTACAGAGTATAAAACGTTTGATTAGCGTCAATGAATCTTCAGCTATATAATTAGTTTTATCAGAACAATCCAGTTGTATTTGGTATGCGTAATTATAGTATACGTCTTTGACGAATTACGGTTTCTCAAAACTTGAGGTTTTCTACATTTGTTTTCATATCCAGGTAAAAGTGAAACATTTTCCCAAGATTATTCCATAGCAAATAAAACCTAAATCTCATTGTCGGAAAATCTAGGGATTAATAATAAATAGAAATCCATGTTATTATAGAAAGATAGCTTTTACATACATCTAGAATACTGCCTAAAGAGTAGTTGTGTAATTTAACCGAACAGACCCAGTGGCAAACGTATATACATTTATATACATTTGTTTCTATACTGTTTTCCATTTCCGGTCATCACCTTTGTATTTCATTTATGCATAATTTCATTCTTGGATATGCACATGTAGTTATAAACATGTTATGATGATTAATTAATGTGAAACATACCATCTTCTATGTTGGACACGAAATTATAAAACTTGAGAATAGTCTCCAAGCGCAAATTTCCATTTCGTTCTAGTAGTATTTGGGTTAGTATTTTTTAAAATTTAAGTACTCAAATCTTAGCCCTCAAATCTCAGTACTCTAATTCTGGTTCTTAAATATCAACACTCAAATACTAGCATTTATCTGTACCTAAATATCAGCACATATAACTCGGATCTCAGATATCAGGGTCCGACGTTATAAAACTTGAGATCAGTCTCCAAGCTCAAAACATGTAGGCCTATTTCATGTTTCATTTTCTTGTTCGTAGATTATGATAAAACAATGGTGAAACTAATCATTCATCATTCTGTCAGCATATTTGATCAGAATATGCATTTTAAATATTGATACTTTTGATTTCTTATAAAGACTTAATTTAAGAAGACATAAAAATAGGAAGAAAACTTACAAAACAATACTTCACAGTCATAATGAATGATAAATACAATGCTTCCAGACACTATAACACTATAATCATGGCAAAATTGATACACCAAATTGATAGTTCTTACCTAGGTCAGTAGTTTCAAGATGAATAGTAATGAAAGTTGACTCTTGACTCACAACCTTGACTGGTTTGAAATGTCCATGAAGGACTGCATCTGGTAGTTTTTCTATGTAAACACTGTTAGAATGGCTGACTCGTCTAATGATAACATAAGTATGTAAAAAACCCATCCTTAAAACAGTCTGCTATAAATAACTGGTGACACACATTATATCTAATATTTTCAAGTGAATAAACGGTAGCAAATTAAAGTCAAGATCAGAACCTTAAAACATATTACAACTACCATAGTCATACTGTTACAAATTTAGTTACTTTTTGAGTTTCAAATGCAAAATATCATACCTGACTGATAGGAAATTCCTTCCAATGCTTCCACAGCTCCTTGATCTGTGGCATACTCTTGTTTCAGTACCAGTCTGCTTTGCTTTACAGGTGGAAATTTCTCACAGTCTTTCACTTTGCTGTCTGCTTAGGCAATGTATTTTGTGTGTTTTTATATAATGTAGGAGAATCTGAAACAAAATGAAACAAACATTTCTGACATCTTTAAGACGCCATCTTTGAACAGTATAACAACATACAATTAGTCATCTGAATACTTGAATGGAACAGAATACAGTACAACATCATAATAATGAACACTAATTTTCAGGTTGGTTTTCAATATAGCAAACAATAGATATTGAAATGAACATAATATTATGACCAATTTACCAATGGTCCCAAGATGGTCTTATTAATGAGGTTTTAATATATACAATAACTTTTGTAACACAATTAACATAATAAAGGCAATCATGCAAAAACTTGAATAAGCTTTTTTGACATTACCTCAGGTATGTAGTGCCTTCCCCCACTGATAAATGCAGCGGTTGCACATACTCTATAATCTAAGGATTTTGAATTTCCATAGTGATGGGACTCTTGGGGGCCTGAGACAAGTTTTTTTTGTAGTCATGCTCACATTGTTGAGTGGAACCTAAATCAGCTTTATTACAAGCATTTGCAATCAATGGGTTGAACATTTGTTGAAGCTTCTCATGAGGAATGTTGTCACTAAGGCATCTTTTGTATGGTAGACCTTCATGAATGTACATTTATCATGGCTCATGCTTAAGAGCATAGAACTTATCTGAACACAATGAATGATTTCTAAATTGATGTGGATATAAAGCTCTTAAGTTCGCATGTATGGCTGCACTGTCATCTTGTTTCCTAGCAAAGAAATACTTAAACACTATTTCTAAATGAATAATGACAGTCTTGCTATGTTTGACACCTTTCTGGTCATGCAAAGCATGAAGATTCTTCCCAACATTTTTAACGACCTAATTGAAGTCATACAATACTTACAACAATATTTAATGTTTTTTAATGTTGCAATCAGAGCGTTGTCTGTATCACCTTCAATACAGTCTATAGGTGTTCCACTAATAGCAAGTTCTGCAACTCCTCTCTCTCCCTCTCGCTCTCTCTCTCTAGCAGCACTTCATCATTTGGGTACTTCCACTGTGGTTGTGTACACACTTGGGATGCCTTGCTGTCTGGCCTGGCTCATTTCTATGTCACCAGTTATAAGTACCACATACCACTCACTTAACAACCTTCTTCCCATAATTGGTCTTGCTTATGAAGGATGTGTGGTCTACAAAGAAATATGTTGAATGTTTATCAGTAATTTAAGCTATAAAATTCATAATCACATTCAGAGATTTCTTTACATGTATATACAACAGAATGTTGCAGTTTCAACATAATAAAGTAACAAGCCTCTGCCTGATAAAATAGGATTATGCTTGAGAATGTTTTGTTCTGTGTATTTTATCTTTCATTTTAGAATTTATTTATATTGTCAATTCATTTGCACTGTAGTAATATTTTCTTGATTTCATACTTGTAGATATTTTCTGACAAGATTTACCAACAAATATATTTTACATTTATACACAAATAACCTGGTTAATATCATTCACAGTCTGAATTAAAGAGAAATTAAACAGTCTTCAACAAAATAATAAAACTACAATCATACAATACTTACAAGTTAAACTAAAGATAACAACATCTTATTTCCATATAAGGCCAAAAATAAAATATTGTTTGTTTCCCCTACCCACCTGACCTGAAGAAATCAGCCCAAACCAAAAACGTTTTTCTAAAGTTTGAAATGAAAAATTGTTTTGAGTACTAAAACGTGTGAAACAAATTGAGTATGAAACGAAAAGAAACTCAAAATTATTGAGTATGTACAAGAGATGCTGGTTTCCAGTTTTCAACGTCGATGCTTGTTATTTTGAAGAGTTGGGAACCATGCGCTACATTGTAAAGAGCTGTATTGACACAAGATGAATGAGCATGCGGTGTGCATTACTGCAAATGTAAAACGAAAAACTCAAGCTTCCTTACCAGTTACTAATTTTGTAATGAGAAAAAAACCCACAAAAGTCAGCACAAAATTAACCATTTCTGATATTGTAAATTAGGTGACTGGTGATGTAGATGATTTGTCAAAAGAAGTGAATTATTCACTGGATCATTCCATGTTCACTGTTGAACTGTTTGAAAGGGAAAATAGCAATCTTTTCACTATAGAAACGTTTAACTGCCCTTCAATTTAGTAATGCCATAAGGTTAATTGTTTTCACCATTCTAGACTGATCTTAGTAACAACACTGAAAAAATGTTATGAATGATTTCAATATTTTAATTGGACAACAATTGTCTATTAAACCGAAGGATTCAGCCATTGATGAGAAAGATGTAGCAAGGTTTACAGCAAAAGACAGATTGTACAATTTAATTTGTCAGCATCTCAGTGCATAAAGAGTGTTACTTTCTATCTAGTATGGAAAAAGTGATATGAAAGCATGTTAAGCTGACTGATGTTTTGTGGTCCCTGGATGATAATACCCAAAATATCCTGGAACAAAATGCACACCAGCCAGACAAAATGAAGCCAATACCTAAAAGGTTTGCAATCTATAAAACAATCACACTGAAATGATACATTCTTAAGCTTAATAAAAGTTAAAACTAAACATACGAAGACCATTTTAAAACATTAAGCGTTAATTTCGTGAATGGCTTATCAGTAATATTTCAAATGTATTATACTTAACATTTTAAGAAATTGACTAGACTTAGTACAAATGATTTACATCGACAGAATGTTTTGTTATTTATTTGTAATAATTATAAATGAAAGATAATTGTTTAAAATTCATGCCTTCATTTTGATAATAGCTAATATGTTTTAACTTCATTTGCTCTTTAAAAAAATTATCATAGTAAATATACTTCAAGCAAGTCCATCTCTATAGGTAACCTCATCATTATAACCTCTTTCAGTTTTCCAAATTCATGTCACCTCTGTCAGAAACTACAACAATTAGTTTTAATTAATTCAAATTTAGCTTTACTAAACTTACATGTTTTGTACTTATTAGAAGGTAATAGTTTTAGAGTCAGACAAGTATGTGAAGCTTTTATTATCAAATACTATTTCTTATTACTACATTAAGTATTAGCAAGTATAGCAGTTGAAAGTTCATAATGTATTGAGATTAATTTGAATGATTAAATCAACATATTTGGCACTTTTAATGCATGACTCATGACTCAAACCCACAACATTTTATCCTATTTTAATCCATTCCTTCATTTTGTCTGAACCCCAAGGTTGCATTGTGCTAACAGAGCCTTGTTAATGACTGAAATAGTTATAGCACTATATCTACTTTCCTAACTACTAGATGTTGCTACAGTTAGCATGCAGTGAAATCAGATATGATGATTTTCATCAAGAAGAACATTGATCTTGATTTCTCTGCATTCATGAATGCAACAACATATAATAATTATAATAAATAAATAATAAATCCACTCACCATGAAGCTATGTAACAAGCAGGCAAGCATGCTACAGAGGGTGACTAACAGTCCATAGGTGCATAAAGAAGAGAGGAGGTTGTACAGTTTTGAAGTATTGTGACATTATCACATAAGAAAGAATGAGTTAATATGCACATTAATGATTATTTGAAAGCTTGATTCAATGTTACTGGATAAAATTCATTCTATAAAGGCTGAAACAATTACTGAGCACAATAAGTCCCTTCAAAAAAGAAATTTACCTTCCTACATGTCCATACCTTTTTTGGCCTAGGTCGGGAAGGAGAAACAAACAATATTTTAATTCTGGCCTAATGCGTCATTATTTTCTGAAACAAAGTAACACCCTGAAGACTGCAAGACTTATAAAATTTTACAAAAGCACAAATGTAAGCATTAAGTAGGGATAGAGCTGAGCATAATAATAACAATACTGATTTACAAAACACATAAGAGATTTTACTATATATATGTGTATGAATTACAGTGCAACCTCTCCAAAGCAACACCCTTTGGAAGACGCAAAATTATGTTTTTGTTGAGAGGTTGCCGCTCTAGAGAGGTTTAATTAATAATAAAATCGTACAGTGGGGGAAAAGCATGCTGTTGTTGAAGGGAGGTTGTTGCTCAAGAGAGGGCCGCTCTAGAGAGGTTACACTGTATGTCTTAATCCAGGCTGACTGATGAATAATAGTAAAAAAAAAAATGATGAAAGCATTACAATGTGCCTCAATAAACTAACCTGCATGCTCTTCCATCATTTAAGATTTCTGTTATCAGTAGACTGTCACTTCTTACACTATAAACAACAATTTACAAGAATCAAGTTTTATACATGTCCAAATTTCTGAGTTTCTGAATAAAACAACAACCATGTATTATTAATATCACAATTATGAACACCAATTGATATCAATACAAGTGGTGACATAATGATAAACAGAAAATTCGAAATTTTGATGGATTTAATGAATAAATACAAAAATATCTGTTGTGGGTGATTTAAAAATAATTTAAAAAAGATAAGACCATTAAATTGATTGATCGTGCTACTGGAAGCAATAATTTATCGAACATTTTGGGAGTAAAATAAAGGTAATATGTATTTTTAATTACACATGTATACTGTAGTGATAAACCACTTTTGACTTCATTTTCCTTTTGAAGCATATATAATTAGGCTCAATATACCATGTCTCAAACAGACAAAGATTGACAACCTGTGTTTATACAAAAAAGTGTACATATGATAAAAAGTTTAGCTGTGCCTTAGAATTTATTATTTTATCCAACATGTTATAAAGACACAATGTAAAATCTTCTATGCACAAGCACCATATTAAATGAGATCTTTTTAATATCTGTGTTTCTGGTCACTATGACTGTACATCTGTCTGTGTGTGTTTGACACTGATGGTCTGTGTAAGGGACTGACTTTGTAATTGTCTGTAGGTTTGGAATATAGCTTATGATTAAGTCTAATGTACCACCAAGGCTAGGTGGGTAGGTGTCTGTATGTACTGGATTAAGTTATTTTTTATAAGGAAGCTGTTAAATATCTCAGTGTTGCCGTTTGATTAAAATCTCCAAGGATGACCAAATTCTGGAGGTTGCTTATGTGAGTCTGTAAATGCTGGAGAAATGTTCTGACTTGGGAAGTTGGTGGCTTGTAAGCAACTACTATGTGGTATGTCACATGATTATAAGGTAGTGCTATTCCAATAATTTCAGTATCAGAGTCTTTAAAGTCCAAATTTCTATTTGGAAGATCTCCTTGAACCAGAATTGCCAGTCCATGATTTTTGCTTAACTGGAACATCTCCTTTAACTAGTATTGCCAGTGCATGATTTTTGCTTAACTGGAACATCTCCTTTAACCAGTATTGCTAGTCCATGATTTTTGTTGCCAAGCACCATTTCATCTCCACTTGGTACAGAAGATTCTCACCAAGTTTCGTTGAAATCCAATTTGTCAGTCAGGCAGTAGCGGATTGCTAACGAAACTTTCACTGCTTACGCCGCGTGAAATATTGAAATATATACCGATTAAAAGCAAATTTTGTGACCTTTCCGATGGTGTAAATTAAATTTTTCTACTGCCTTTATCTTCATAGTTTAAATGCCGAATTTCGTAAATCACTCATTAAGTCAGTAGCGGATTGATTCAGGCAGTATTGGATTACACACTGTGACACGGTGTGTCAGAGGTCACACGGGGGCATCTCAAAGCGGGTTAAGTTACCACTTAGTCTTAGATAAGCTTAGATAAGCTACTAACTCAATGTTAATATCATTCTTATGGAAGGCGATGTATCATCGCTTTCCTACGTCATCATTTCTATCTGCATGGCCGCAAGAACAACAAATACATGTTATACGCATTTCAATATAGTTTAATGAGGCTCAAGTCAGAGACGTAGATACGTCCCTGTTAAAGTAAAGCAGACTAAAATGTTTCAGTTTGTATTAGACAATAAATTGAAACAAAAATCTGAAAAACTTTTATCAGAATAATCAATATTTCGAAAAAATATAATTGTTTTGACCTTTCATTCCACTTGTGTTTCCACTCATGTGAATCTGTTTTCCAGGGCGATATTCTCTAAAACATCTCAAAGATTACAGATATTCCTAATTCAATCAATCTATCTATCCTCCTGGCTCACTGCCTTTTCATGTGTAATGGACCTGAGTGGACCAATTTAGGAAATTTTTAACCCTAGGATGTTTCATGAATACCAACCCTGATCTTCAGAACTGCTGGTCTAGTCGGCTACTTGGGATATAGATAAATTTAATAGTGTGATAGTGTATATACAGATTGCAATTTTATTTGACATTTTATTAGAGTCTATAGTCTGTTCTGTATGGCTTGAGCAGTCCAACTTGTGGCTTTGCTTCAGGTCCCTGTCACAATTTGCAACGAATATTGTAATCTAATCAGACCAAGACATATCATCCATCTCCTGGTTGAAGTATTAACTACATTGCATCGGATTGTCAGAAGTCATAGTGCTTAGTTGATGTCGTAATACACTCATCACTGATACATTTTTTTCGATTTCAAAATATACTGAATGTATTAATTGAAATAGAATAGAAAAGAACAGTTCGATGGTGAGAAAATGAGCATGCTATCATTTCAATGTGATATGGCATTACAACCAACTTTCCGACAGTTTAGGACATAATCATATGCAATCAAGCATGTACATTTAACATTTTTAATACAAAGAAATGCGTTTTCCACTCGTCAGCATCAAAAATTTGATTTTGACGCAGTCCCCCAAATCGCCAATCCGCTACTACCCGAATCACCGACCTCGCATTTTTCACTGATTTTTCACTGGACAGATTAATGAATGAATTAACGCATAAAATACGTAAACTACTTTGTAGACTTACCCAGAATCACAACATTTTTAAATATACATGAATTTGTGTGGAATGTTTGCAACTTCTGTACAAAGTGGATCCTAAAAACAGATTGTTGTGTTACAGTAATAAAGAGTGTTTAGCATAAAAATAATAATGGAACTGGAAACAAACAATAATTGCTGAACTCGGGCTGAGACCATTATTCACATATATATATAATAGTACCAGACTCGGGTAACCACTAATGCAGTCTCAACTTTACTCACAATCTGGACATGTAAATGGGGAGTCATCAGCTAAATTCGGATCTTCACTGTTTGCACAGCAGTCCTTGTGCATCCAACCATCACACTTATCACACTGTATCAATAAACTGCCCAACTGTAATGTCAGATCTTCCTGCCAAGACATATGACAACCCATACAATGAGCATCTTCGGAATTGCTAGACTGGGAAGTGCTTTCAACAGTTTAAAATAAATTTGATTTTTAGCCCATAATATACAGTTTGCATTATTCTATACACATGTAGCATGTGTATCTCTATTGTTCATCATTTTCAGCCCATAGGGCTCAGTATATAGTTAGATAATTATTAACTAAAACCGATTTTGTGTATCTTAAATATTTGTGTATTGCAAAACTTTTCAAATTTTAACAAAAACATGTTTATTTTTTGTCACTATTGGTGCAAAAACCATTTTGAGAATTTCCCCAAATTTGCGTGGATTCTGATTTGGAATTCCCATAGGCACTAGAGTTCACATTCACCTAGATTACTCCAGTCAAAGTTGTATATCAAACTAGATAGGACTAATTTTGTAATAAGTGTACATAAACAAACCAACTATACCTAATTTTATTGCATTTACCGGGTAATTTTATTTTTGTTGTCCTTCTAAGTAGCAGACAGTAGTTTTCGGAAAACAGGGAATCGGTAAAATGTTGCGCATGTGTAATTTCTAAACGGTCATACCTGTACAAAATTACGAAGCACAGCTGAAGGGAATTTTTGCTCGACATCAAATTTCCCTTAGTAACAAGCAGCAATTAATGAGTGCACTATGTGGCTGTTGCAACGCGGCGAGCGTTCTACAACGGGTTATTGTTAAGGCTGACAATTTGGGTGTTAAACTGTTTTTGAACAAGTAAACCATGTTTAGTGGTAAAACCGCACATATGAGGCGATCATTATATTTTTATCCATGCTTGTTTTTAATTATTCATGAATACCATTGACTTTATAATTGACTGAATTTGTAGCTCTTTTTAAGAGAACCTGCTGACACAATTTTTTTTCGTGCATCTTACAGGGTGGCATTTTGTGCCACTGCACCGTGCGCATAGTGAAATTCACAATATATGCGCAAAGTGTGAATTACACATTGTGCACTGCTCCGTAGATTTAAAGCTACAAAACTGTGTTAATTTAACCTGGGACTATACAATGTAATGTCCCTGATTTAATTAGTCTAAAATGGAATCTTGAATTTGTCTTTGATTGATTCGGATAAATAATTCAGAAACCAAGCGCGGATTTAGGGGACGGATCCGGTGTAGCAAAAAGTTTTGACCCCATTGTGAAATAACTCCAAGGCAAGGGTAATTTCTCAACGTTGAAAATCGACCCCGACAGGTTTTCAATATCAAATTTTGACCAAAAAGAGTCGTTAAATTTGGATAAATCCTGGGGTCATTTTTAACGATAACTAAAACCTTATACAAATGTTAGAGATCGATGAATAAGAGAATTAGTACCACATAAGCGTAGTTTTCGTAAAGCACCGTTTGAGGTATGACATCCCTAATACTGTATTTTTCTGACGTATTGACTCCAATGTTAATATTATGAAAGTCGTATAGCCCAATTATCGTTATTTCTTTGATAGTTACCTAATAATTCAATTTAGTTTACGACATATTTTTTTTAAATTTTGTAAGAGTTGTTGCTCTTATTAGAAAATAGAAAAATGTTAAATTCTGTAGATCTATATTGCATGGTATCCTACATTTTTCTTTATCAAGTTAGATTGATACTGTTTCATTGCATCTTTTTACCTTGGTTTTTCATTGAAATGGATCTTTTTTCTTTGATCTTTGAAAAATTGGCGACTCCCATAGACTTCAGTGCAACTTTAAAGGGACAATAGTTACAGGAATGGCATTGTGTTTTAACGTGGTGCGTTCAATGCCAATACGCAGAACTTTACAGCAATTTATTAAAGCAACATGAAAAATGAACGTTCTAATTACACTGTTTAAGTTTTGATTGATTTTCACAGGTAGGGGGATAGATATGTTGCTATCAATTAAATAGGAATTGCATAAAAATGACAATGAACAAACAGAAGCAATAACAATGATAAAAAGGCTATCCGTGAACAACTGTAAATGTTCAGCCATACGACAACAAGATCCAGTCTTTGGGGGTAACCTTTGATGGAATAGTTTCGTAACTTGACTTTTTTATCCTATTTACAAAAGTGCTGCTTATAAGAGATCCATGGTGCCAATTTCAATGGATTCATGAGTATTGTGGAGTACTGAATATCAACTACAGTGAAACCTCTCTACAACGGTCAACAGCCATTCATTATAAAACTGGCTATTATAGGGAGGTGGCTGTTGTTGAGCGGGAGACATTGGCTGTTACGCTAATATGAGTGGAAAACATCAAACCGTCTAATACAAGCATGTGCATCATTCAAATAAATAACTATTTTCTTATTATCTTCAATTGTGTATGGGCTAATACTTCTAGTCTATAAGTTAATTAAAACGAGTGTTGAAAGCCTTTTGTGCATATTAAAATGCATTTGACTATGTTTAAAGGTAAGAACCAGTACTTTTTGGTCTCTGTAGGCAGTTAACTTACATCAAAACTTCCACAATTTTATTTTCACTTTATTAAGAAGATAACAACATTTTTCTGAGTTCAGTACATTTCATATTAATTTGAGGTCAAATATACCTGTGAAATAGTAAACAAACATACATGAACATATTGCATCAATATTATTCCTAAGTTACAATCAGCATTTCACTGCAAAAAGTCTGTAGTTACAAACCACGTTGTCTGTAATTCATGCTGGTTTGCATCTCAGCAACTACTGCGCTCAACTGCATAATTCCATTCAAGAATTTTGTTTGTCCCTTAACACATGCAAAATTTCTCATTTTGTCCAAAAAAATCATTAATATCATTTATAGAGCATAGTTCACACTTCGCTTACCAAACTGTGAATCGAAAACATTGCTGAGTACGGTTCAAGGCAGGAAATAAGTCAGATGGTCTTAAATGCTCCTGGGAGAGTTGTGTCCATGCAATGTACCAATTTAATCTTTTTATCATGTTTCTGATAAAACTTTACACCACGGTTGTATTCTATTTGGGACAAGAGTCAGGCTGCTGTATCAAAAACATTGAAGTTAAGAGGATTTAGTGGTTTTCTTTTTCAAAATATACTTCGTCACAATGTTGAGTTCTCTCAGTGCTTTGATACGAGACATCTTTTTTCAAAACACAAATTTAACTGTCTATAAATAGATAGGACAATTACCCTTTTTGCGGGTCATTGGAAGTTATAAAGAATGTCTTGACATTTTATTCGAGGTGTTATTGACGTCAGCACCAGGCATGTATGGCGTGTTTTATGTGAGTGAATTCATGAACTGTCTATTCTTTTGTGATATAAAAAAATGGTTTTATACCATAATTGCTCGTAAACTGTAATAATACATAGTTACACAATACATTTAATTGTTATCTATTTACGTCATTAAATAATTGGCCAATTAAATAAAGATCACATTGTAAGATTTGTAAAGAAACCTACGTAACCATCGACGTGTGTAGTTTCGTGCATTTCATGGAACATGAGAAAGCATGATAAATTCTGCTCAGCCTTAGGGGGTCATTGTCAATTGCATAATTAGTTACTTTTATAGATTTTACTGTATAGAATACAGAGAAATGTGCGAACGTATTTTTACTTTATTCGTTTGGAAAAAATAAATATAAAAACAAATTCATCTAGTCATAATTCTAATATCTGGAATAAAAAAATTGATCCCTGTGAAATGACCACTAAGTAACTTCTCAGCAGAACATAAGAAAAGCTTTAGAATAAAAATAGCGATTGCTCCTCTAAAATATACCGATTCAGAAAACTTTTCCAATATCTGCTGTCCGTAGTCGGCAAGTGTCCGCTATATACGGCCAATTAAAGAGCGTTATTTTCATTCATTGTAGACTGCTGTCCGTTGCTCATGGATGTCCGTGGCATAAGTTAGACTGTATGCATACAATCAGGATTATTATTGTGTTTATAAAAATATTATACTGCGGCAGTACTCGTATGTCTATAATACATTCATTTTTACCATTCTCTCTAAAGGAGAATCAAACCATTTATTGACATCAGTCTTATAAATATTGATTGTTAGCTCACATGTGCACGTAGTGCTCAGTAAGCTGTAGTCATCAGTCAGTCTACTCCGGCGTCCGTCGTCCGTCGTCCATACCTGGGGGTTGTTAATGCTCTAGCGGTCACATTTTTAAACGAATCTTTACCAGACCTGGTCAGAATGTTTGTCTCAATGATATCTTGGACGATTTTGAACATAGGTCATCCGGGGTCAAAAACTATGTCACCAGGTCAAATAGAATGGAAATTTTGTTAATACTAAAAATCACAGATTTGGTTGGATCTTCATGAAACTTTGTCAGAATGTTTGCATTAATGATCTTGTAAAATTGTGCCAATATGGGTCATCTTCGGTCAAAAACTAGGTCACTAGGTCAACGCACCAGGAACCTTGTTAATGCTCTAGAGGTTGCAATTTTGATTGAATCTTCATCAAACTTTGTCAGAACGTTTGATATCATAATATCATGGACAAGTTTGAATATGGATCATTTAGGGTCAAAAACTAGGTCACAGTTTTAATTGGATCTTCACCAAACTTTATCAAAATAATTGTCTTAATGATGTCTTGGTTAAGTATGAACATGGGTCATCTGAGATCAAAAACTTAGTCACCAGGTCAAATCACTGGAAAACCTTGTTAACCCGCTAGAGGTCGCAGTTTTAATTGGAGGTTCACTAAACTTTGTAAAAATGCTTTTCCTAATGATATCTTGGTCACAGTTTTAATTGGATCTTCACCAAACTTTATCAAAATAATTGTCTTAATGATGTCTTGGTTAAGTATGAACATGGGTCATCTGAGATCAAAAACTTAGTCACCAGGTCAAATCACTGGAAAACCTTGTTAACCCGCTAGAGGTCGCAGTTTTAATTGGAGGTTCACTAAACTTTGTAAAAATGCTTTTCCTAATGATATCTTGGTTAAGCTCGAACATGGGTCATCTGGGGTCAAAAACTAAGTCACCAGGCCAAATCATAGAAAAACCTTGTTAACGCTCTTGTGGTCACAGCTCTGATTGGATCTTTACTAAGCCTTGTCAAAATGCTTGTCAAAAAATATCTTTGCTACGATTGAACATGGGTCATCTGGGGTCAAAAACTAGGTCACCAGGTCAAATCATAGAAAAACCTTGTTAACATTCTAGGGGTAACACTTTTGAGTGGACGTTCACAAAACCTTGTCAAAATGCTTGTCTTAATGATATCTTGATTATGATCGAACATGGGTCTTCTGGGGTCACAAACTAGGTCACCTGGTCGAATCACTGGAATACCTTGTTAACCATTTAGTGGCAACAGTTTTGATTGGATCATCCTCCATCCTCAAACTTTGTCAGAATGTTTGTATTAATGACATCATGGACAGCTTTGAACATGAGTCAACTCAGGTTAAAAACTAGGTTACCAGGTCAAATCACAGAAAAGGCCGTAGAAATTGCAATCTTTACTCAGGTGAGCGAAAAAAGGCAATCTTGGTCCTCTTGTTTCTCATCAGTCTCAATGTTTTAGCAGCAAAATTCAAAATGATAATTCGCATTTCTACATGGCGATAATTGACATTTACCTTTTCTTGCATTTCTTAAAATAATTCTGCGGACCACTCCCTGACAACGGTAAATTCTCACAACTAAGATTTTATTTTAAAACTAAGAATACTTTTTGTCTTGGAATACGCTCAGAAATTTAAGTCGTAAATTAAGAAATTCTTGTATCTTAGACAAAATATAAGTGAAATAAAATTCTTAATTTAGAAAACAAAGACTATTTCTGAACATGGGCCCAAACGGGGTCATTCCCTTCGCGGACTTAAAAGGCGAACTGCCTATATATTTAATTTGCATCTATCTCAAATGTAGATGATAGAATGGTCATTATGTTTTATTCTTTTGTTAAGCGTCCGCATGCGCCGAAAATTTGAGCTCCGTCAGCCAAAAAAGCACTATTTTATTCAAGTTCACGGCTTCTTGTTTGGATTATACAGTTTCCAAGATTAATGGCTGTAGTTTGCAAATCATGTTTAAGTAGACAGCTATTTTCAATTGTGATATTTTTCTAATTTTTAAATTGTTGTTTAGTATTCCAGGGTAGGATAGAGTGAATCAAAAGTGTTAGATTTTTATGTTCTGAGTTTTGTCATCTGAGTCCTCTGTCTATGCATTCTTTTCTAGATAGAATGATACGCAAGATCTTTGGGTAGCTCTAGGGTATGTCACCAGGGGTTGAGAATATCCGTTCCGAAGCCACTGTTGGACAAATGGATATTTTGCCACTAAGATATAATTAATAAGTTCGTAACGATGAAAAACACTCTGTGCCTCCACAAACGTGCTGATATCTTTTTCGAACTCGGCCACAAAGGCCCCTCTGATCTTTTTATCTGTATTGGCGTAGCCAGCGCTTGCACTTGCATAACATCAATTCGAAAAGTGAAAATATAAATATGACAAAATCGACATTTAACTCAAAAGCTAAGGGCGTTAGACCCTAATTAGATCTAATAACGGTGCTTT